>CAHIKZ030002553.1:0-52500 GCA_903632075.3 Acanthosepion pharaonis
TCTGTCATTAGTTCATATTTCCCACATAGACGCCTCTAACTAATATGACTAGCAAATTTATTTTTTCTCCTGGCAGTAATTACTCCTATCGACTATCGTCGCCAGAGCTGTGTCTTTTGCCGCTTTCTGTTGGCTCGGGGCCGCACAACCTCGAGTCTTTTAAAGTTGTCCATATCAGTGTCTCATTTCTGTGATATGAAATACAAAGAATACCATTTGTATCTACGCTTACAATATGATATAAAGAAGTTTACTGTCGAAAATGGCAAGAAATCTATAGCTGGTCATTTTTTTCAAAGAATGTATAACATTTCGTATTGCTGGTATTTTTGTTAAAGTATTGCTGATAATAATTTTTCCTTCAAAAATTATTGCTGGTAATAATTTTTTTATTACAAAGTACTTCTCGTATTAAAACATATTTTTACACAAGGCTGGGTGTTAACCATTTGCCCATAGCTGAGACTCTAATAGGTGCTACCACCCCAGATCCAGGGTGGACCTGGGGAACAGCTGAAAAGAAAACTATCACCTCAGAACTCTCAAAAGGTAAATCTACCTAGAAATTTCTAAAATGATAGGGAGGTGTCATCAAACAGTGAAAAAAGTTCACACCGACCCTACATAAGTATGCAAAAGGGCAGATAAAGGCAAGCCAAGGGTTATTTTACATCGTCTCATGTCACGACTTAAACGAGAGGCCACAAAGAACCCTAGACTTACCAGTCAAGAGCTTTTCAGTCGCATTGGGTATTCTGCTGTGTCTAAAAGTACTCGGGTCGTTATCTGAGGGAAATAGCAATAACAGTCAAACCTGTATCGAAGCCTCCGTTGACGAGAAATCCCATTCAAAATTGATTGAAATGGGCCGTGGACAATATGAAGATTGACTTCTCTAAAGTTTTGTTCACAGATGAAACTGGAGCAACATTTGATGGGTCAGATAGATGGTGCAAAGGCTGAGTAATGAACGGACAGAATCGCCATCAGCGTTTGAGACGCCAACAAGGCAGTGGAGGCATAATGATCTGGGGTGGTATTATTAGAAAAACATTAGTGGGCCCATGGAGAGTACCAGATGGCATCAAAATGACTGCTGATGCATACATAGCATTTATGAAGGAGCATCTTGAACTGTAGATGAAAAGGCAAAGTGTAGCCTTAAAAAGGGCCATTGTTTTTATGCAAGATAATGCTCCCCCACATGCTGCTCACAAGACTACCAAATATTTGAAACAGTTAGGCTTCAATGGACCTCGAAAAATGAAGTGGCCAGCAAATTATCTGGATTTGAACCCAATCGAAAACCTTTGGAGCATTATGAAGCGAAGACTGTATGCCAACGGACGACAATTCAGGAGCAACGCTGAGTTGTGGGAAGCAATTCTTGACATATCTCGCGGCATTACAACAGATGACATCATACAATTAACAAATTCTATGGATCGTCAACTTCTTCCGGTAATTTCAAAACAGGAAAAGCACATTCCCTATTAATTTGTTTAAAACTGTGCCTTTGTTTGTATCTGTTATTATTTGTTTGATTATCTTATTTATTAGGTTCTTTTGATCATAAACATTCATGTACAACATTAATAAACGTTTTGTTTGCTAAATTCTGACATTATACCTTATGACTATAAGCATTTTTTAGTGGGTCCACTTGTTTAAGTAGATAACAAATTTTTTTAAACATTGAAATTTAATATCTACCAGCTGATAAGTAAAATGTGTCATGGAAGAAAATTCAACCTTCATTTCTTTGATAATGGAAAATTTTTTAATTGGTAGATATTAGGTTTTTGATTAGTAAAAAAAAGTGATTTCAACTCAAACATGACACCTAAATATAACATTTTAGTTATCTCTCTCTCTCTCTCTATATATATATATATATATATATATATATATATATATATAAATGTGTGTGTATCTAGGCAGCAAATTCTTTTTAGGCATGTCTGATTAAGTTACACATATGTTAAAAATAAGGAGACATAATGTCTGTAATTTATTTAATCAGATATATATATGTTTGTGTGTGTGTTATTTTTGTAGATATAATTTATTTGAATGCTTCATTTTTAATTAAACAATATTAATTACATTTACCAGCCTGAATGTTCGAGAAATTTTGTAAAAATATGCACACTTGGAGACGAATTGAATCTGGAACCCTAATAGAAACAGTCATTTGAACTGACATACTGTTAAACATTCAACCACAAAGAACCATCTGGTTAGCAGATTATAACAATAAAATATGTTTAAACAGAAAATGTATTAAATAATTGTTGGACTTAAACTATTTCATAATATATACATATATAATAATTCAGGAATTTACAATGAAACTGTATCCTCTAAGAAAAAACAGCACATGACACACAAGATCTGAAATGTTGTGAATATGACAATAAAATTGAAGACAACAGTCTGAACAATGTAAATAGTATCAATAATCACACTGAGTATTGACATAGATAAAAGCTGTAACAACTATATACTTCAGGACACTAAAGATAAGAAAAATGTGCCTTATTTATATGCATCATTGATGCAATTAGGTGTTTTCTGTTGATGTATCCTTTAGGATTTTTTTGAATTTTTCAGTTCATGCTGCATTTTTTTCCATTTTTTAAAACTTTTGAACCCATTTGTTGTTATATTTATATTCTTGGAAAGAAACTGATGATAACTTGTTTATAAAACTTTGTTTTCTTCTCTAAGTTCCTCTCATTGTCATCGTGTTTTGGCTTGTTCACTGGAGTACTGACACAATAATATTTTTTTAGTATCACATCTTTGGCTTCATTTTTAAAAATAATGCTCTATTGATCAGGAAAGATCCATCTTATCCTATTCCTGTTATCTGTAACACTTTTCATCATAGATTCCTTTAAATTATACAAATTGGAATATATTTTAATGGCAATTTTATGTTATCTGAAAAATATGATATAATCTCAACATTATAAAAACTCTTTTTTTCTATATTAATGTAATCATAAACCTTGTAATACACTAACATCTAAGAAAATGGTTCTATTTAACATTTCCTTTGACCATTAACTTCAAAATTTTTATTCATAATTGCAAACCATGAATGAAAACTAATAAAAACAGATGTGATGTAAAATTCTACAAGCCTGGGAATTAAATCTGCCAACTTCAAGCTGCATTCTTGGAGAACTTGCTTTTTTCTTTATAATTTCACCCCAGGCAGAGCAGTAAAACCATGATGACTAAAGGTGTTACTGATTGTGAAAGAATAAGAAAAAAGAAACATTAAGAAGTGAGAATAATAGAGAAATCAAGAAGACAGTTGATAACGATTAACATTAGATTTAAAATTTTAAAGTTCAAAGTTGGCTGGAAGAAATTTCCACAAGCGAGAAGTTCAACAAAAGAAACTGTCAGCATAGAAATTATGGTCACATCTATCCAATTCAATTGCAAATGATATGACTTTTCTTGCCAGTCTAGTAGTGTACTTAAATTCATAAAGTTTAGGTACCCATAGGAAGAACTCCTCTGAATAATTACTATGAAAGTATTTATAGAAAAGGTATAGAGAAACCACATTACGTTGGTGAAGTGACTGAAGTCTAAATGCCAGTAATATTGCTGATTCTTCAGATTTTATCAAGGATCTCTCTCTCTCTCTCTATATATATATATATATATATATATATATTGTGGAAGCTAACCAGACAATATGCGGCAGCAATATTCTAAACCTGGACAAATGGTACATTTGTAGATATCTAAGATAGATTCTGGAGAGAAAAATTGTCTTGCATGACACAAGGAACCAACTGTTTTAGCAGCTATCCTAGCAATGGATTTAATATAATCTAATTCCTGTCAGCCAAGAATGTTAGCCTGAGAAGGTGTAGTGAGTTACTCTGCTGGAGGTTAGCATTAGTTATATACTAATGAGGAAAAGGAAGAAGTATCAGATGATTAATAAAAAGAGAAGTTTCATTTAAAATTAACATGGCATTTCTTGTCTCGGTTTAGCAGATTGTAGTTCATTTTTTTAGATCAACTGCCAGTTTGATTTGATCAGATTGATCTGACTTATTATTGAAACAAGAGTAAATGGCGAGATACCAAGTTGAGAATTGTGGCCATCAGAAAGGTCATTTATAAAATTAAGAACAAAGTATGTCCAAAGATAGAACTCAGGAGACACCTGCATTAATGCAAAATGATCTAGAAGATTGGCTGTTCAGAACAACTTTAAGTTTGTGATTTAAAATTGAATCGGTAAAAAATCAATTCAGAAAACCTTTTAACTTGTGATGAAGGCCAGTATGCCAAATGCTATTGAATGTTTTCAAGATGTCTAAAACAGGCCAATCTATACCATTCTTATCTAAGTCTTGATTTCCACAATCATCGTTAATATATCGGGTTCACCAAGAGGAGAGAAAGTGATATTGCATGTCTGAAAGAAGACTCTGGTGTGATATACTTAATTAATTCAAAGTTGATTAGAACCACGAGTAGTTTGTCAAAATAAATAGAAGACTACTAGGAAGAAGGTTCGCTTGAGATAAAAAACTGGAACTACAGAAGAGGATTTCTAATAAGCAGGAAAGCAAGAGAAAGCAAGATATTTATTGTATCGTGTAATGAAAACATGAGCCAGTTCAGGAGCATATTCCTGTTTCACCAAAAATATTTGTAACAACCGTAAATTATAGGCAATAAAAAAAATATTGATCAGTTTTTATGTCTGGAATTATAAAATTTTTTTTTTTCTAAATTTTTTCACAGCATGACATTTTGGTCAATATTTTATTCTGATCATCTGTTGCAAGATGCTAGTATGTTTTGGGTAAATATTAGTAACCATTATCTATGACATGGATGTCAGTGTTCGGTTATCTCTTGTTAATTTCCTCTGAAAGTTCTCCACTTTTCCATGTGTGTGTTTGAGGACACATGGCACAGTGGATAAAAGCATTTTTAGATCCAGTGACAGGACCCAAAGTGTGTGAGTTCAATATCCGGTTAAGGTAGTGGAGAATTTTTCAGAGGAAATTAACAGGAGATAACCGAACACTAACATCATTCAAACATGGAACGTGGAACTAGAAAAGTCTACCCCAGTGAGTGAAATAAAGGGTTCAGTTCAACATTCCAACCACCTGAAGACGGCCGGAGCATACAACGGCTGAAACGTTGTAATAAATAGACTGACTCTGAAGAAATTATCAGCAAAGAACTTACGGAAGTCATCTATCAATGTCAACAGTAAAATGATAAGACCAAGTTCCCAATCTAGTATTTCATTTACATTTGGGAACTCAATGTATCAAAGGAGACAGCTCATCAAAACAATTGCTATGAAAGTTGTTATGGCAGTGGTTGAAGTCAAGATGCCAGGTCAGGATGATGACATTGCAAATTCTTCTTTAGACTTTATCAAGAATTACCAGACCAGATCTGGCAGCAATCTTTGATGAATGGACAAATTATTATTCTTCTATGTGCCATGATGATAGACTTATGAATGTGCAAGTTAAATTCTGGCAAGAAAAATTGTCTAGCAGAACATAGGGAACCAACTTTCTAGCATCAAATATAGCAGTTGATTCTATATAATCATTCCACTTAATGTCAGTAGAAAATGTGAGGTAGATAAGATGCAAGGAATGCAAGCACAATTTACAGAGAACTGAGACCAATCTCTCTTAAGCTCAAACAAAAAATGATTGCAGTTTTCCAGCCACTGCCACTGAGCGGATGGGGAGGTTATCTCATCCTTACTTCTATGGCATCCTTCTAGAGGTGTCTTCTTGTGAAAGTTGACTTTTTCCCAGATACCAATGCTTAGGAATCATGGTTGGACTTTGGGGATGTGGGGACAGCAATGCAAGACCAAGGAGTGTGAAAGGGATTTTTAATAGAGTTCCAACCAACCACAGGAAGGTCAAAGGATGATGATTGGGATGATAATGATGGAAAGGCTAAAGAGATTCTCCAAAAAAAATGAAGTAGAATTTTGAGGAGATAAAAAACAGTACAGTAGCTGTATGTCTCCAGAAATCCTCCTTCATGCCATGTAACCCATCTTCTGGCCATTGTGCAGCACTTGTTTATATCTAGGTTGAGAAATCGGTAATTGATTGAGGTGTGACCAAATCTTTGCATGATGTTCTCATATATAAACAAGTTACAATTTATTTCCTTTGTTTTCCAATGTAGGTTACATGTGTCATGCTGTTACTTGGTTTGACTGGTTAGTTACGATTTTTTCATTTACAAGAAAATAAAAAGAGATCATTTTTTTTTTGAGAATTGAGTCCAAATTTAGCAAATGAAAGAAAATATATTGACAATTTTCAAACAAGTTTTTTTTTCATGTTATTTTTATTATTTATTTATATATTTAACATAAATATAACATACATTAAAACTGTATTTTTGCCACATATATATATATATATATATATATATATATATATATATATTACATTTCTAGTACGATTGTAAAGATTATATTGCACATTATATAGAAAAGTCTTCGGTTACTAGTTTAACTGCTTGATTCGACACGTCATTTCGATTTTATTCATTTTTTAATTTTTTAGAAAATGCACATTCATTCTCCCCCTATCCATCACTGTCTTTCTGTCTTTCGCCCCGAGACACACACATGGACCTTTTCATATACAGATATTCAGTACTTCCGAAGTATATGACTTTTTTCAACCTCTTTTTTCCATTGTATTGACGCTGACACATGTATTTGTATTTGTGAATCCGCGTGGACAGAGTTAAATGCACCAAAAGAGATCCCCATTTTTGCCTCGTGTACACAACGCACAATAGGCTTTAATGCTTCACATACTAAATTGACAATGGAAAAATCTTAAGCATGACGAATTTAGGAAGTTCAGTATTATTTACAAACGATTTCAACATTTTCAGTACGAATAGTGACGTATATGTTGACTCAACTTGCGTTAATAATTTGCCTAGATTTTTCGTTCCCGTCAGATTTGTGTTATCAAAAACAAAATTATTTACAAACGGATGAGCATCGAATGATTCTCTTTAACGCTAACTGAAAGCTGGTACTGTTTGTGATAAATTTAGGTGTGACAATTTCAGTCTTTTTTTCCTCTTTTTTTTTTTGTCCATAAACATCTCCAGGAATTATTTTCTTAAAGCAGATGAATGAATAGGCGAACGTAAGGATTGGCTTTTTATCTTCAAATTTCATTTTGGATGCCATATTTCTTATTTCTATATTGACCGAGAAAAATATGCAGCGCAATCCAAAATACATGCTTCGATAAACTAATCAGTTTATTATTGGCGTTGCCAAACCATACCATAGGATAAAGTAAAGGTCTCAATATCTTGAAGCCTACGGTTTTTCTATGAGAATGTTGTCTTGACATCATTATCATCCAATGAGCTAACATGGGAATGCGAGTAATTGGACGCTATCGCATAGCCTCATCATTATCTGAAAAGTCTATAAACAAAGAATAGTTCATGGACACAAGCCAAACATCGAATTGAACTTAACGATATCGGGTTTCGAGGACTATGCTATGAGGCAGGTTACATATGTTCCACATTAAAAAATAACTTTTTATAAAACAAGATTAAGTCATCTACGTTATTTTGGTGATCGTTGGCAATGGAGTACAATAAAAATGAAAGAGGTGCGAGATAGAACAAGTTTAGTAAAGGTAAACGCTCTAATAACATTGTCGTCTTTTCTTCGCTTCTTTTATCATATTACTTGATTCTTTCTTTAGCTCGATGTCGCTTAATTCCCACATCGACGTCTCTAAATAGTACGACTGGTATATTTATCGTTTCTCCCTACAGTAATGACTCCTATCGTCGCCAGGATCATGTCTCGGTTGCCTTCTTGTGCTGGCTCCTGCTTACCGCAAACCTAATATGCGAGGACATGTGGCGGTTTGAACCTCGAGTTCAACACCTTTTAAATTTGTTGATATTCGTGTCTTACTTCTCTGAGATGGGATACAATTGATTTCCAAGTGTGCCTTAGATAACAGTATAAAATTAAGAAGTTTCTTGTTGAGACATGACTGAGAACGGTCCTCATGGAAAGATCTGCTATAAATTTGCATTGAATTGAACTAGAACACACACCACACACACACACACACACACACATATATATATATATATATATATATATATATATGTATGTGTATAATTTATATATTCGAGAGAAAAAAGAGAAATAAACTTTTTTGGTTATAATGTGGATTTTTTTTTAATATATATTATACATTATTTTCCATATTTCTTCTACACGCGTTTCGGGTCTTGTGACCTTCATCAGGCGATGAATGGTTATTTTCACATATTATTCAAAGGAATTATTTTTTTCCTATGTTTTTATATCTTTAACCATTGTCTTTTGTGTGTGTTAGTAATCCATAGTTTTGTGTGTGTGGTAGCAACCCAAATTCTTCTTGGACTGAGTACAAAAATAATTTACATTGCTACCACTAATATGTGAAAATAACCATTCTTCCCCTGATCAAAGTCACAAGACCCGAAACTCGTGTAGCAAAAATATGGAAAATAAGGTATAACATGTATTTAAAAATTACACATTATAAACAAAATTTTTTGCTGCTTCTCATTTCTCTTTAATATATACACTTTTCTCTCGTTGGAACAAGTATAATCTTACCCTTACATACATACATACACACACACAAACGTATATATATATATATATATATATATATATATATATAAATAAATTCAAGAGGATAGAACCCAGGTAGAACGCAATGTCCAGGACAAGTAAGAATATAATATAAAAGGCTCAAACACTAATATTCCTGGTTATAATTTATTACATTGGAATGGTAATCACGATCCAAATCATCAGTCCTACAAAAAGAAATCGGAAAACCTTTTGGAATTTGTAGTTTTTCTGATTGATAATAAATCAAAATTATATTCAGTGTAACATCTTATATATATATATATATATATATATATATATATATATATATATATATATATATATATATATATAGTGTGTGTTTGGGCGGCAAATAATATTAAAAACTACAGACATTTGTGTCAATTAATTATACATATACATATATGTGTGTGTGTGTGTGTGCACTTTTTATTGAAAACGACAGACAAGGTGATTTTATTTAGTTAACTAAATAAAAGCACCTTGTCTTTTTTTCAATAAAAAATGCATGAAAAGAAAGATTGCTGACTAAATACACAAATTTTAAATATATAAATATATATATATATGACGCATACAGATATACACACACATATATATATATATATATATGACGCACACAGATATACACACACACATATATATATATATATATATATATATATACACACAGATATACACACACACACATATATATATATATATATATATATATAAACAATATACATATATATATATATATATATATATATATATATATATAATATAATGGTGAATAGGGAATAAAAAGTTCAATGACTTACCTTCCGACTCAGAAATTCGCAGATCTGCTCACCAGAAGTAAGATAAATTGCTTGGTTTTATTAACTGATATCACATTTAGTTGAGAATACGTGGTATTAACCAATGTTAATTATTAACGTCAATTAGATACATTGGATAATTTTACTGAAGCATATTTAAGATTCTAGGAGGATTTCTACAGTTCAGTGTTATTAAGTAGCTTCCCATGTAAGTACTGGCCGGACTTATCGCCGCTTATACCTTTCAAGAAAAAACATTTGTATAAAAATTTTAAGTAAATAAATATAGTAAATGATTTTATTCATACTTTACAAAATATTAGACACATTTATCGTAATATTCGCTGTTATTGACTTTATTGATTCATTCATAGTCACACAAAGCAGATTAGACGATGTCACCTTATGACAAATCTAAGACATTTTTCTACCATTTCACTCGAAACAAGACGCCAAGTTTTACTGAGAATGAAAGAAAATGAGAAAACGTTAATGATGAGAAGGGACTATAAAAGAACGGCTACCAGGTAGACAGAAGATAGCGATTGACGTTGCATTTAAATTTTTGATGATCGTTAGTGGCTAAGAAACAAGAAACTGAGAAAGTTCCACCATTGAGAAGTGCGGGAAAAGAAACTATTAGAATAGAATTTACGGTTGCATCACGCTATTTCAACAGTAAAACAATGAGATCTAGTTGCCAATCTAGTAATACCCTTAAATTCATGGAGCCGAGATAACAAAAAGGAAAGCTCATTAGAACAATTGCCATAAAAATATTTATAGAAAAAACAGAGGGAAGCCACGGCACGGCGGCGAGAAAGTGGCTGAATTCGAGATGCCAGGTCAGGATAATATTACAGACTCTTCTTTGGATTTTGATATTTCAAATTTCGATATTTATAAATCTCAAGATAGTTTTGGAGAGACCATTATATGGCGGCAATATTCAAATCAATAGGAAAAAAAAATGGTTGATTTATAAATCTCAAGATATTGTTTTTGGAGAAAAAAAAAAATTGTCTAATTTATCTTCATAGTGAATCAGTTTCCTGATTAAAAGTCATTTTTCAAGATAGGTCAGTTTACTGTCGGACTACCTAATAAAAAACAAATCAGTAAGATCGATTTTTCGCGTCATGTCCAATCAATGGTACCAAGCTTTTTACTAATCAGTTATTCTTGATGGGGATTATCACTGAAATTAAAAAAAAAATTTTGTTATTATAATTAAAATCTTACGCAACTTCATTTTGGCGACCTTAAAATTTACAGGTCATGAAACAAATTTAGTCGCTCAAGTTAACAACTGATTACAAGTCATTTTCTAGGCAGATCATGTATGTTCAAGTTTATATGTCGGAACTACCTATTAAACAGAATTCAAAGTTTTTCTGATCTACTGGGGAAATTATTTCGCGTCACAGTAGAAACTAACAAGTATGGAACTATTTATGTATTTAAAACAACACTAGATTCTACGTAACTCCTCGGATAACATAAACAGTATTTGTTTTCATGGATTTGATCAAGTTATCAACAATCGTCTGATCCATATTTTGCCACTCCTTTAGCAATGTTTCTTTAAGGGTTGCCACTGACGTGATTTTGGTTGCACGCTCTTGAAGTTTTCGGTCAAGGTGCTCCCAAACGTGCTCTATTGGATTCATGTCAGGATTTTTGGGCTACCTGTGGCAGTGACTTGATTCCGATTCCTTCCAGGCCTTTGCTACTTTGCTCGTATGACATGGCGCTCCATCTTCTTGAAAAAGGTAGACATTCTTGTCAATCTGATTGGTTTCAAATAGTGGGAGTAATCCTTTCTCTAATATTTGACAGTATTTTGGACCATTCAACCGCTCGTCAACAAGAATCAGCTCAGATTTCCCTCCAAACCAGACAGTGTCCCACACCATTACTCCAATCCCTCCATGTTTCACGGTCGCCTGCAGACATTCAGTGTTCCAAGTCTCATTCTGATTTCTCCAAACATAAACCAATCTCGAATAAGAATAAATATTGGCAGAATTTACTTTCATTTAACCAAATTAAAAACTGCCAAAAATTCATAACATTTGCTCTCGAATTCTCTCGCCCAGTTCGTACGTATGTTCCTGTTAACCTCTGAAATCAAGGGCTTCTTTCTTACAACTCTTCTTTGATAGCCTAGCTCTTTCAGAGTATTTCTCGACGCATATGGCGACATTTCCATGCTGTTGGCGACATCTTTGACGCTCTGACGACGGTTTCTGATGACTTCCCTATTCAGTGCCCTTTTCGTTCGCTCAGACACGATGCTTGGTCTTCCTGAACGTTGTTCCACACGACAATGGCCTTCTTCATTAAATTTCTTGACAATATTATTAACCGTTTGATGATTAACCTGGAAAAAACCTATCAATTTCTCTATTTGACTTGCCACACTGATGCCATCCTATTATTTGCCCTTGTTGAAATTCACTAATTTCCTTACTTCCACGAACTTTCATTGCAAGATATAAGTCAACTATTGTTCATAGATGAGAGTAGCTTGATACTAACACGGTATTGTCTGAAAAAAAAGAAGAGACGTTATTAAACAAGCCAAAATTGCTGTAATCAAGGGTGGCTAAAAACTTATCATAGCCCACTGTATTTGTTGTATTTTGACTATCCAATATTAATAAATTTTGAAAATATCTTTTTGTGTTCATCAGATTAATTTCGACGATTTGTGTCTGAAAAATCTTAGTTTCAGAATTTATTCAATCAATATTTCGCCATCTTTGTATTAATTAATACTTTTTATTTAAATAAAAGAGAGTTTTATTTCGTTGCCCTATTCATTCAATAATTTATTGATCGACCTGTTTTGTCTCATTCGTGTTTTTACTCAATAAATTTAATGCGCCCTTGTTAATTTTCTGCTATTTAATGTAACTCTTCATATTTTTAATTGACAGGTCTGTGCCAAAGTCGTTAAAAAAATATCTGAGACTGAAATTTAAACGAACCACAAAATGTATTTTTTGTACGATCTTATCATAACGAATATAAATTCAAGGTCAGTTTATTAGGGTTTAACGACAATAATTTAAATTGTGATTTTTTTAAAATACGAAGGTCGAAAATGAGACACCCAGTGGGATCAAATCGTTCAAGAATAATCTTTTTATATTAGACAAGCTTCACCAGTGAGGATCGAACTCACTAGGCCGTCGTACATTGTTACCATAAAGTTGGGTAGAGGAAAAACCGTCAGTTGGAGAGACGATGCTCTAACAGTTAACAGAAATAGATTCAAAAACAGGATAATATCTAAATTGTAACAGAACTGAATAGTTGGGAGACAGACAGATGTGAGTTTTACTCATGATTTATTGGTTCATGCGTTGATCTTTAACCCCCCAAAAATTTGGAAATCAGAAGAAAACTTTTTTTAATTTTTTTATTCTAATTGCCTCTCTAACATATTTTTTAGCGTTATTGATGGATTTTGTAAAGGTCATACAGGACAGGAAACAAAGGTGTATATATAATTAGGATTGATAACGGTTACTTTTGAAATTTTTCGTAGACATTATTGAGTCAGTCCATTCTTACCGGCAACATTTTTGAATGAAGACTTGTTTCAGACTTCAGCCTAAATTTAGAAATACTAAGGCAACTTTTAGGGTTCATTCTACCATTTGTCTCGGGATAAAACTAGAATAAATGTAAAAATTCAAACAATTCTTGGCAAGGTTATTATTAGTTACTACTAGTCATATTAGTATGACATCATTTCAATGCAATAATCGTATTTAACTAAAATTTTGATAATGATCATTTAAATAGTTTTCCTTTCAATTCATTTTCTTCAAACAATTTTTAACAATAATGCCTTTGAGTTTTCTGACAAAATATTGTTGTTAGATGACAATGTTTAAAAATTACTTTTCTGTAATTTTGCTACTACTACATCATCTAGTAAAAAAAGTTTTTGAAAAGGAGGAGGTGTGCAGAAACATGGAAGTGATATAAAACAAACTCAACATAAACCTATTTTTCTTATTATTATTTTGCCCTTTTTTTCTTGTCTCGAAACAAATCGGACCCTCAACTACTTTTTTAAGTGAGTTCATGTATATCATCTTCAGGTCATATATTCTGCGCATTGTCCTCAAAATCCAACGTGGGTCAATCCTTTGTAACACTATTTGCTGAGCAATTTCCCCATACGATTAACTGGACCCAGTGGGTTTCTGAAATTTTAACACAAATTGATAGGTTATTTTAATAAAAAATCTGTCTTCAATGAAATTGACGCTTTATCCATTGTTTCCAAGAATGCCAAGATTCAGTGTTAAAACCATAGATTATCCTTATAAATATTTATATTTATACTATATAGGGCGGGTTAATGGGACAGTATGTAAATATTGATATATCAAGAAATATTTTGGCACGTTTATTGTATGACAAAGAGGAAAAAATTTTCGTGTGTTTTGTTTTTTCAAATGAATTCATCAGAAAAAAACCAAGAACGTTGATGTGACTACATATGCATGAAGAGAGGGACGAGGGAGTTTTAAATTAATTTTTTTCAAACTGATCTTCAAATACGGACAGCGCATGTTGTTTTTTTTTTTTTTTTTTCACAAATGACGGGGTTGTTTCCGTGGCTCGAATAGCGATGGAAAAAAAAGGGATGCAGAGTTCGATTCCTGTAGTTTTTAAACTTCACAGTTTTTCTTTTGTTAAATTCTCTATTTAGGCCGTTTGTTATTAAGCAAAAAAGTTTAACAAATAAAAAAAAAAACAGTGACAGATAAAAACTGACCCACTAAAAATAATTTTATGGAACAGGGAAATAAAACAGCTAACAAAACGTTGGTCCTTAATCCGTCGGATCAAAACAGGTTTTGGGGGTGATGACATAAATTGTTGGAAACAGGTCTTCACAAAGATAAAATCTATTATCTATCTATCTATCTTTTATCTATCTATTTTTTCTATCTAAGGAAGCCTATTTATTATGATATTATCTATCTAATATCTATCTATCTAAAATCTATCTAAGCCTGTTCATTATCTATCTATAATCGATCTATCTATCTATCTATCTATCTATCTATCTATCTAATACTAAAAGTCTGTGATTGCTAAATTATCGTGCGTCCGTCCAGCGCATAATGATTTAAAGTTCTTTTTAGTATTTTTAATTTTAATATTTTTAAGTTAAAGACAAACAAAAAGAAGATGCATTTTGCCGTTCTTCTATTGTCTGAAGAAAATTTATATTTGTCAATCTTTTTAAACAAACGAATTTTTTTTAAATATTTAAAAAATATGTTTCGTTAATCATATTTAAAAAATATTTTAAGGTGAACAAGATTTAAAAATACGTGTTGTTTAGCCAGTATGTATTTTATTTTTCCTTTTAAATATTTAAAAATATTTTGGCATATTAAAAATATTTTAAGTTAATCTGATTCAAAGTTTATCATCCAGTTTGTATTCTTATTAAATGTTTAAACAATTAGTAAAACATTAAATATTAAATTTAAACCAGACAACCACGAACGAATTGTTTATTCAACTTGATGGTAAAATTAACATTCATTTGCAATGTCGTCTGATGGAACTTCATCAATTTACATAACCTGAACCGTCAAATCCAACTGGTCACGGATATTTCTAGTTTTTATCTGAAAGATGTAATGCAAGCATGGAACATTGTCAACATGAATATATGTTGTTGGATTCCATCCTTTTCAGATATAATGAGAATAAATTCAGGCAGAGAGAAGGTAAATGTACCAACGCTTCGTACATGAGATTTAATAAATCGTAGGGTTGTCGGATGGAGAAATAACCTCGGTAGAATAGTCAGTTAAAACATAAAACTTTAATATTCATACATCAGACTGTATTTATCTATCTTACTTGCTAACAACTGTTTTCAGATTTGCCCTTGCATTCGATTTTTTTTTATACGCATAAAGCCATTTACGACAGCTAATTGATTGCGTTTGTCATTTATTAGCTTTTTTTTATAAAAAAGGAAACTTAACAAAATAAGTCTGCTTCAAAATATACTAATAACTCCGCCTAAAAAACTATGAAGTTTTCAAACCACTTGTTTATATTATTATATAAATCGTAACATCTCAAGAACATGTTTTATATTAATTTGAGTTCCAACCTCCATTGTTTTTTCCATTTTTTTTTTTTAAGGGACAAAAGCTTTTCTCATGATTCCTGTATGAGACCAGTATAGAGAAGAAGAAACGAGCGATTCCATTTAAAGTCATTTCTATTCATGTCTCCAATTTGTATTTAGAAAATTGAGATGTAGTAAAGTGGCTATTATTACCATGTAAATTGAGGGGCCTCTTAATCATAGATTCGATGGGGTCCTTGGGTTTTGTACCGGCCTGAATATAGCCACCAATAAATGAAGTTTAATAAAATCCAGGAAGACCAAAAATCGAAGTTTGTTTCCAAAGACAACTATATAAAAACAAAAGTAACCATAATATATTTTATGCAATTATATAATCATATAGTTTTTTTTTTATTTGTATAGTGTCCTTTATAGGAAATTTTGAAACATAAATAGTTATTTTGAAACACTGAGAGTGTTAAAATGGGGAAAATTCATTATTATCCATAAGACTGTGATCGTCAAAAATCAAGAACATAATTAATTGTGATTAATAAAGTTTATTAGTTGCATGATGTCAAATTTGTTAAAACTGTTTCCAAAATCCGAAAATGTTTATCAAATCCCGAGTTGAAATATTTTATACCGAAACATCGTCATGAACAGTTATGGTTAAGAAATTAAATTCGAAACAATTATAAACTAGGAAAAGATACTCATCGGGAACAACTTTTTTTATTTGTTGCTTTATACCAGGAAATAGAGAATCGCATGAGTTCAAATCATTTTCATTACAGTTCTTATAAAGCAAAGAATATTTAGTGATAGAACTGTTTATCAAAAGGTTGATTAAGGGTAACTAAAAATCAGGAGACGGAAATTGCTTTATATTAATTTGTTTATATAGAATTATATCTGTATCCGGCAAACAGTGAAACAGCATTTCTCAAGGTTTGGCATTATGAGAAGTGAAGCTATTGGAGGTAGAAGAGATATATATATATTTAACAGTTTCGACAGTAGTCGACAGTAACGAATTTTTATGCCAGCCTATACGGACTTAAATTCATTTCTTATATATACCTGCTAAATTTATCATTTGGATGTTACCAAGATAGCATTTAAAAAAAAACACCAATAAATGTTAGACATTTTCATGACGGTCGTCTTCGAGTATAGAATCCAGAGGATGGCAGTGAATATTTCGGAGACAGTAGGAAAGCGTAGTGCAGGTTCGCAGTGGATATCCCAGCAAAGTAGCAGAGCGTAGTTCTTCCGTCTGTCATGTTCGCCTGACAAGTTAGCTCTGGTCATTCCGGTAGGAAAACAAAGATGGCCGCCTTTATACACGACGGATACAGTGTTCTGTAGCTCCTTCTATTGGTAGACTATAGAGGGAAATAAGTCATTTTGACTCGCTCACTAGTTATCTATATACCCAAAAAACCGCAACAAGGGAAGCGACAGTACGTCTGTGAGAGAGCGACTGCAGATGAGATGCCAGATGAGGGCTAATTACATTGCATATCCGTCTCTGGATTTTATCAAGAACCTTGAGACAAACAGAAGGGGCTCTAGACCATATATGGCAGCAATACCCGACTGCATGCATTTTACTTTATCCTGAAACAAAATACACACATCCAGATTGGTTGCGTGATAGTTACGCATTTTTTACACTATTTCTTCAATCAAAAACTCTTCATGACACGTTGAATTGTCGCTTGTTCTACTGCTTGGCATCCTCGCCATTAGGGCGATCGGTGGTATTTACATCACGGAATTCTGGAAGCATGACGTTTGAGAAAACATGGCCCGTCTGTGCAGCAATTTGCATCAACGAATCTGATTTTAGTGCGAAATTCAACAAGCAGCAGGGAGTGTGAGTCGTAATCTAGAAGTGGACTGCGGGTTGTGCACCAGAGAAACTTGGGAACAGGATCTCTGAATATCCGGTGTTGAGCGAATTGGGGAAGGAGTACGTGCATGTGTTGCAGACCTTGATGGACAACTTTTGGTTGCTGCCGTATGTTGATGAGGAGTTTTGCCCGCCCAAGGGACCGATACTGCTTATATATTACAATGTAATATATCCCTGTTTGTCGATAGATTAGCTTAGCTACACACCTGTTCGTATAAATCCACTTAAGTAATGCTCTAGCAATAAGAGTGACCTGTATCGTAGTATTAGGTTGGTGCAAAAATAATGACGTAATAATGTCGTTTTTGACGTAATTTTTAACGTCAAAAAACGACATTATTACGTCATTATTTTTGCACCAACCTAATAGTTTTGAGCAATGTGAGGATCCTTGCTTGTTGCATAGCGGGCAATGAAATAGTGCAGAAACTAACCCCCACGAATATGTAATTTAGTCACAAATAGCGTTTTGCAAGCGGAAGACAAACTAGAACATGAGTTTTCAAAAACAAAATGAACACAACTCTGCTTGCAAATCACATACTTTTTTCTCTTCAGAAAAAATGAAATACCAAAAGCTTGAATACAACTATCTAAATCTATGAGTAAAACAGTATGTTATTAGATAACGGTTTCTAATTTTTCTTTATAGCTTTCCTGCATATATATATATATATATATATATATATATATATATATATATATATATATATATATGGACGTTGGCAGTTGCGTACTGAACATTTGCGTCCCTAGATAAATGCGTACCTCTAATGATTTTTGAAGTTATCATTTTTTTAATGAGTTTTATAATGTAGAAATTTGCACACCAATATCTTTACTTACTCTAAACAAGCAGAAATGGAGCTACCATAAATAAAAATCGAGAGAAAATTTGTTTTTAAAAGCAAGAGAATATTAAGCTCGAAGTTTCAGTTGGCTCCTGCAGTGCGTACCACAAACATCTAATAGATTCCGGATATAATAGATTTTATTTTTAATTGGAACCCATGACTAAGTTCCGAAAATCAATCACCGGTGGAAAAATATATGTGGACGAGGAAAATTACAGCTATCATAAGAAAAACGCCGATGAAACAAAAACATACTGGCGATGTGTAGAGCGGTCTTGCAAAACTGTTTTCATTGAATTTTAAACAAAAATAAACATGTAATTTTTTTTTAATTTTATTCCCTTTTAAAATGTTTACGATTACGACCTGTGCTTTTTTTTTTCAAAACTTATGGTAAGTATCTTTAAAACCTTAAAAATTATCAGAGGTACGCAAATATCCAATAACGCATTTATCTGATAATGCAATTGTCCGGAATGCAAATGTCCAGTACGCTACTGTCCTAGAACCATATATGTATATATATATATGTGTGTGTGTGTGTGTGTGGACACGATCCTTAAAAATCCATTTCGGTTATAATTTATTTCATGAATATATTTATTTAAATATTCATCTCTTCAGACGAAAGTTTTTTTTTAGAAATGAAATCAATTTGTCCAGACAAAAGGGAAAGGAAAAAGAAAGGAAAAGGAAAAAAAATGTATAATAAAAGAAGGAAGAAAAATAAAAATTTCAATATAAAACTTTTTTAAAACATTTAGGGAAGAGAAAAAAGAGAGAATGGGGAATGGGGGGGAAAGATATATAAATTGTTACCTATCAAGAAATATTTTAGGGGAAAAAACGACGAAGTGGGAAAAAGTTTCCGTTTGACGCGTTTCGTTTTTTAGGACTTCATAAGATTAAAGTGATATTGATTTTGACGCAGCTACACGTGCGCACGAACGAAACGGGACACTGAGAATTTAAAATTTAAATTCAATATTTTTTTAATATATATTTTGAATATATAATCTAGTCGATTTTATTTATGTTATTTTTCTTTTTGTTCATGTTTCAATCACTATTGTTCTTAAATATCCCACACTGGGATATTAGATCTGCCAAGAAAGAACCTGGACATAAATGTAGTTTGGGCGATCTAACGATTAAAGCAATTTCTATACATTTTATTCTCTGTAAATTCCTTTATCTTTTAATTGAAATAGAATTTCTTAAATCAAAATTATGGTCAATCTCATTACATGCATTTATGTATTATTTTGTAAAATATCGCTTTTGTACATATAGCGGCTCGGATTGAGGAATCGGAGAGCCAAGTTCGAATTCCAGTCGAATTCATTACATTCACTTACGTGCTAATACCCTTGGGAAAGGTATGAATCCTCTTCTTCTCCCCAACTATGGGTAAATAGCAGAACAGACTGTGTTCTATATCCTTGGATGACAAATGGTCTACCGCAGAAAGAAATGGCAACCTACTGCGGGAAAAAACTCTGCCTCATCAGTCATGTATCAAAAGATACATGATCGCCTAAGCGTGTATCACGCATGGCACATAACTGACTGACTGAGGTTTCTACTATGTAATCCTTGTGACAATTATTACAGGGGATAGAGTAATAGATCATGAAAGGAATGAAGATGGTTCGCTACAGTGTACATACCATAGCGGTTCTTAGCTGTTTAGAACTAAAAACTAGAACTGGTTAACTAAGGAATATCCCTCCTCGGGAACATTTTCCATGGAAATAGCGAAAGAGTAACGAGAGGCTGATAATGTTTCGCCAATGAGAAAGGGGTCGTATTTTTAAAAAAAATACTACGGACTTTTTTTTTTTACTAAGTTCATATGTAAAGTTTTATACACCGAAAGTATTCCTGATCTTTTATTCAATAGCTGGTTGGAATTTAGGAACAAGAAAATTTGCCAGCCTCTCTTCCTAGCACCATCTACAAATTGTCGCTCCTCCTGTGTAAACTCTCCTCTTTTTCACTATATTCCATCTTACACTCGCACTCATATTTGTTTCATCTCTAGCTTCCCAAACTTATTTAGACAGGGCAGTGTTGGTAAAATATCTACTTAGGTTAAAATATTTCTTGCTTAAATTGGCAATCCGTAGAACCAGTATATGTCATAGTATCAAGGCCTGTAAATTCGACCAATGCTGTATATATAATATTACTAAAAAAGTATTCACCATTGAGTGGGCAATTACCATGGTTCCTTCCAGTTAGGTGTGTTATTTACTGGTTTACTGTTTAATACGTTTTCATTAAAATATTTTATAATATTGAACATACAGCTATAGCTAAATTTAACAGTTAAAGATTTAATGAATTCCGTTGACAAGGAAATCTAATTTTGAGAAATGGTTTGGCCAATTTTAGTCTTCACTGGCAAATTAAAAGAAGACATCAAATATTTTTTATTTACTTCGTTGTTATTTGTTTATTTTGTTGAAGTTGGTTTAAGAGTTCGAAATCTTAATATGAGGTTTACTCCAAGTTTCGTTGATGATTGCCATTTCCTGAAACTGCGAAGCGGATTTGGCATTATTATATTATATTATATTATATTATATTTAGGCTCTGTCGATTTTGGCATTGATCCCTCGCTTTATTCTATATATTTTAAGCTTTTAGTTTATTTTAAGCTTTAGATTTCATCCTTATATATATATATATATATATATATAATTTTCTATAATTCACCGCTCTTAGCAGGTATTGAGAGATATAATGGCATTGCTGTTTAGCGCCTTAACGTTGTAAGCCATTGTCACAGAGTTCATTCCATTAGTGTTTCGTGAACATACCTTTGTAGTAATGTACTGTAAACATTCAACAACTGTTTCTGTAATTGAGGTTGATGGATAAATTATTAACTGACATTTACATGTAGCTAGCAAGATAACAGACAACTAGGGGATGGATCATGCATTTAAAAAAAGAACTTAGTTGAATAGCGAGCTCGCGAGATATAATAAATTTTGATGGATATCTGATCAGCCACACAGTGAAATGGATAGCGATAGATAGGAAAAGACTGATATAAATAGATAAGAGCACGTGAGACTGTAAGTATGTTGAGACGCACTCAAGCAAATGTGCGAGTCTTCTTTTCAGCATGAAAACTATAGTAAACTGGGTGTATTTTGGAAGAGAAGATCAATTACTTGTACTAAAGGCAAATAGCAAGTCGGGTCGTTAATCTGCCTCATTCCTAGAAAAATAGGGATACAAAGAGGGGAAACAGAAAGGGATAAACACAGGAGGCGGCGTTTTTTGTTTTGTTTTTGTTTTTGGTTCGTTTTATTTTATTTTATTTTTTTTGCATCATGACGTACCACGAGATCGTGTATATCTCAGTCACGCGATCATTCGTCTTTTCTCGTTGCTTTTCATCAGATAACGCGCGGGATATTATGGACCCTTGAAAAGCAAGACGGGGAAACATTAAGGATCAGTGAATATCAAAGCTGCCTTTCAGTAAATCTGGCAACCTGTCTAGTGTTAAAGCAAGAAATTTATCATTAGTCTTTTTTTTATTATTATTTTATTTTTTAGGAAAAAAAATACATTAATTCGAAATCTTTTAGGGATGGTAAAAATCGAAGACATGGGCCAATAAATGCTGAGATCACTAACGTCATTATTATAATTATCTTTATTATTATTTCCTTTGATTTCTGTTGTATTTACATTTCCTTCCGGGTTCAGAGACCTAAGGTCAGAATTGGCATCATGATATTTTAACTGAGCTTTTACAAAAAAATAAGAAAGAAAACCTAAGTCAACATACATTTGACATAGATTGAACTCTCCGTAAGGTGTGAGCTGCACTTTTTTAGTAATTCTTTAAACCATTGGCTACCAAGAATCCCTTCACGGAATCTGTCGGAGACTTTCCAATCAAACCGAGGGCTCCAACTACAACTGAAATTATTAATGCCTTTCTGTGCGACATTTTTTTTAGATTTCCACTTCAAGATCCTTGTATTTTGATATTTATTATAATTGTATTTCCTTTAGTTTCTGATGTATACTCATTTCTTTCCATGTCGCAACAAGAGACATATTCTCAATTATTTCCCTTTCTCCAAGTTTTCGTTCTGCTGTGGCCAGGTATTGAACTAACAACTGTTTGAATTAAGTCACTGGATTACTTCAGCCAACACTTTTATCCATTGGGCCGTGTGTCACCTGAAGAAGGTCGGAGCGCACAACGGCCGAATATGACAGTGATATGATTGTTCTCGTTCCATATCTCAATTGGGAAGTTAGTGACATAGTAAGTATCAGTTCAGTCCCTGGGTCGGGCAGTGTTTACTTAGACAAAGCTGAAACGGAGCGAGCATTAACTGAGCAATACTATAAATAGACCAGATATCCCTAGTTATAGAGTACAAAACCAAAGATTAAGTCAACGGCCTGCATGCAAATAATGATAAATATTCATTCTAGAAATCCAAACAATAATTAACGGATATATTTCTCAATATGATATCTATTCGAAGGCATTTTGCTTTCACTCTTTAATCAATAATAATAATTATTATTATTATTATATTTCGATTTCTTCTATGGTCACACTGCATACCAAGTCTGTAGGATACCTAAGGTGGATAGTGGTGTGTTGTTATGACTACATTTCATGATTTGTTTTTCTAAATTCCATAACATCACTATCGTTACATGGACAAATATATCTTGGCTGTACTTAAGACATTGTTTTGTACTTCGCTTAAGCTGGGATTTCCAAGTGTTTCTAATGTGTTGTTTTGTTCCTTTTTGTATAATTCCAAGCACACCTACTATGACTAGTACTAATCTTGTTTTTCAATTTCAACATGAAAACGAAAAGTGGGGATATATATGTGTTGTATTTTCTCCTTTTGTTTGTCTTATTTTATTGAAATACAAGTGACCATTCTCAGCTATTGGGGGAGGGAACGATGGTGTCTGATTTGACCCCATCCTTACCACAGCTCGGTGGGCTTTGACAATGGAGAATCTTCTTGTTAAAGCCAGCCACAAGCTTTCACTAAATGACCATTTGATTCGAGTATATCAGGAATTGAACATGAGGTCTCATGCCTGAGTAGAATTAATCTCTTTTTCCACAATGCCGTGTAGACTTTTGATTTTTGTATTCAGTAATATATTTTCTACCTGTCCCAAGACAGCTCATGGCTAACAACCCAGATTATACGAAAACTAACAGCGTGAAGGAGATTAAATCTATGGGAATTAGCTCCTCGCCTGTTAAAGATCGACATGCGCAACAGGTATAAGCTGATCGTCATCCAGCGACTGCTAGCATAAACGGCGTAAAAGGGATAAAATTCCTCGGAACCGATTGTTCCTCGCCCGGAAAGGAACGCCAAGTTCGGCAGGTGTCATCGGACCGTTATCCTGCAACTGCTTCCATCAAACACAAATGAACTCTCGGGACATAGAACGTCCGAACATTGAACAACTGCGGTCAGTTTGATAATGTTAAACAAGAGATGAGTGTATGGCCAAACATCGGTGATTTCGTCAGCGACAAACACAGGATAATTTATGCAGGCGGTGAGAAGAACGACAAAGGGTAGGAATAATACTAGATAGTGCATTTTTTCAGAAATGCGTTCTAGGATAAAAACAAATTTTCGAAAAGAATTCTGGTAAAAAGCTGAAAGGAAAGCCGTTCTTCATGGCTATTAAATATAGTTTACGCACCGACAGCACAAAGCAAAAGAGGACATCGAAATTTTCTACTGTAATGCTGGACAGTACCAAGGCTCTATGCAAATCACAGGAAATCATCATTATCATCTTGAGACCTAAACGCCATTCTAGGCAGGGAAAGGTCAGGGGATATAAAAGGAAGATTAAGACCAGGAACCCGCAACGAACGCGGAGAAAAATGGATAAAAGCTTACACAGCCAATGACCAAATAATAGCCAACACATGGTTCCAAGATCACCTGGAGACGACTATGAACATGGAGGATTGCAGAAGGAGAAACTAAAAAACAAATTGATTATATAACCATCAACAAAAAATTCAGGAATGCAATGATTCAGTGCAAAACTTACCCAAGTGCCGACTGCGGAAGCGATAATCGCCCTCTTATATGTAAGCTAAGAGTGAGACTGTGGAAGCTGAAGAAGCCTAATGCAGCACCCAAACTGCAATACAAGAAGCTCCTAAACGATCCTAACCTAAAAGAAAAATATATGGACAATATGAAGAGAAGATACGAGACACGCAAAGGAAACTCAAAATGGGACGCACTAAGAGACGCTTTACTGACATCATCAAACGATATTATCCCAAAGATGACAGGGCGAAGAAGGAAAAACTATTGGATGACTGGTGAGATTCTCGACATGTTGGAAAGGAGACAGAACGTCCTGCCAAGATACGGGACGGAGAACTGAAAATTACACAATGAAATAAGGACCAAATGCAGACAACCTAAAGAAGAATAGCTAAATGAAAAATGTGCAGAAATAGAAAGTTTGAGTACAACCAACAAAAGAGTCATGCACAAATAAATAAGATAGCTAACAGGACAGAAGATATGCTCATCAACAGGCTACCAAAAATCAAAGGATGGAACACTCATATTAGAGATTGAAAAATTCAACGCTGGAGCAAGTATATTGGAGAACTCTTCCACGACCAAAGGGAACAATCAGCAATGAACAGAACTACCGACGGACCTGGAATTTGAAAACCGAAGTAAAAGCCGCACTGGCCAAATTTGAAAAGAAAACAGGTTTATGGATTTTTAATATGAAATTGTTGACAAGATTTGATATAAACAAGAAATGAACAAATGAAATCTACAACAGCGGGGGTATACCGGAAGACCTCAGCAGATCTATCTTCATAGCTATACTTAAGAAATCATGCGAAAACGAATGCAAACTCCACCGAACAATAAGCCTAATGAGCCAAATAACGAAAAATCATCATCCATATTCTGTTGAATAAAACGCGCAGCAGAATCAAGGCCAGATATAAGACAAGAGCATCGCGGATTCGTTAAAGACACCGGGACAAGGAACGCGATATTCATGCTCAGAATGTTATCAGAAAGAGCGATACAAATGCAGAAGGACGTTTACGTATGTTTCATAGACTATGCAAAGGCCTTCGACAAAGTATGCCACAAGGATCTTTGGAACTGCTCAGCAACCTTGATATATTCGGGAAAGATATCAGAATAATCAAGAACCTATACTGGCACAAACAGCATGCATGCGCATAAAAAGAACGAGTTCAGTGAATATACAAAAAAATAGAAAGGGGTGTAAGGCAAGGATGCGTCTTCTCACCCGACCTGTTCAACTGATACAGCGAGGCAATTCTGAGAGAATTGGAAATCCTATGGGGATTTAGCATTGTCGGCCACAACCTTAACAACATAAGATACGCAGATGACACAGTACTGATAGCAGACACGGAAAAGAAATTACAAAATCTCCTACAGAAGGTAGCGACGGAGAATGAGAAGAAAGGACTAAGCATAAACTACAAGAAGACAGAATGCATGGTCATCAGTAAGAGGATGACCACGAAATGCGATTTACAGGTCGAGAATACTAGAATCAAACAGACGCAGAAGTTAAATATCTGGGAAGCGTTTTGACAGAAGATGGTAAATGCGATACTGAGATCCGTAGTCGTATTGGGATGGCCAAGGGCGCATTCCAAAAAACTGGGCAGAGTACTGCGAGACAGGAGGATTTCTTTGGTAACAAAGAAAAGAATACTGAGCTGTTACGTGACATCTGTCCTTCTTTACGGCAGCGAATGTTAGACAATTTCCAAAAAAATTGAAGAAGAGACTCGAGGCGACGGACATGTGGTTCTACTGAAGGATGCTAAGGATATCATGGACCGAGCATTGAGCAACGATGAGGTCTTAGAGAGGTTGCAAACAAAGAGAAGGCTAATACTTAACATCACAAAGAGGCAGCTGAAGTTTCTGGGACACATAATGAGGAAGGAGGGCCTGGAGAATCTGATACTCACGGGTCGAATAGAGGGAAAAGAGAGACAAGGGAAAACAACGCATGACATACCTGAGGGCTTAAGCAAGTGGATGACAGAACGTGGTCTGGGGAGGAATAGAAAGAAGGGAAGGAACTTGTTGAGAGCTGCAAGGGATAGACTAGAGGTGGAGAGCCATGATCGCCTACGTCCTGAAAGGACATGACACATAAAACATAAAAAAAAAAAAGAATATTTTGCATTAATGAACATAAAATGGAATAAATAAATGACGGATGATATATATTTATACAATTTCTAAATATAATCCATGCAAATCTACCCGGTATGCATAGAAAAATAAACTTTAAATTTTTCCAAAAAATAATTTTCAATAAAAAAATTGTTTTCGATACAATTATGAAAAAATTAAATACCTTTGAAATGTTTCTGAGTTAATGTTTTGTAAATAGTCAAACGGCATTTCAAACATGTTTTTAAAATGAAAATTCAAAAAATTCTTTATTATTTCCCAATCTGGAAAAAAAAATTGAATATTTTACAAATATCATTTAGAAATGAAAATTTTGGTCATGAATATTTAAATTTCTAAACAATGATAAAAAAGAGTTATGCAAATTTGAAGAAAAATGATTTTTTTTTTCATTAAAAAAAAAATCTCCATTGAAATTTAAAAATTAAAGAAATTTATGTATAAAATACTCATTGATGGAAAAAAATCTTTTAATTAAAAAAAAAAAAAAAATTTATAAACCCAATATTAAAACATGAAAAAATTTTTTTAAAACAAAGAAATTTTAAAGGATTAAAATTTTTTATTATATTTTTTTAAAATATCTGTTAAAAGAATAAATAACATCAATTTCCCGATTTCGGTTAGAAAAATTGAAAAATTTTAAAAATATAAAAATTCCAAATAAATAATATTTGTTTTGAAAAAAAATTGAAAAAAAAAAAAATTTTATTTTTAAATTTAAAAAATTAAGATTATTAAAAGAAAAAAAAAAAATTTCTGTCAGAAAGATTGAATGAAAATTTCAAATTTAAAAAGGATTGAATTTGGAAATCATTTGTTAAAAAAAATGTTGAAATTTCTTTGGATTTCAAGTGTTTGAAATTGAAAAAAAAAAATTTAAAATAGTGTGGAATTAAAATTGAAAAATTTCAAAAAAAAAAAATATAAATTAAATTTCAGAAAAATTTTATTAAAATTAAAATACCATTACATTTTTTTCTTTGCAAATAAAAAAAAACAGAATATAAAAATCATTTTGAAATGCGGTTGGTTTTTTTAATAAAATGTCAATGAAAAAAGGATTTTTTCAAAATGAAGGTTTGAAATTTAAATGAGGCAAAATTGAACAGAATGAAGTTGTTAAGAAATATAAAAATTTAATAAATAAAAATAGAAAAAAATCGAATTTATTTTAAAATTATATGAGAAAAAAAAATAAAATCAAAAAAAAATCATGCGAAATAACAATTGAAATAAAATAACGTAATAAAAAATTGAGCCAAAAAAAATTTCGTGAAAATCACGGAATATAACATTTTAACATTTTTTTATTAATAAATTTTTTATATTTAAAAAAAAAAAAAGTTTTTTTCTAAATTTATCAACCAAAACTAGGATGGATATTTCAGAATTTTTTTTTTTCAAAAATTTTTTGGAATTTTTTTAATGTTAATTTTTTTTCCATATTTTTTCAATATTTAAATGAACAAATAAAATATTATTATTATTATTATTAAATTGTTTTTTTTATTTTATTATGAATATATATATATATAAAACAGTATTTAATATTTAAATTAGATTCCAAGTTTTTTTCTTTTGATTTTTGAGCGTTTACAAATTTCTTTTAAATAAAATGATTCAAAAATAAAAAAAAAATTTGGGAAAGAAAAAAATTCAAAATGAAAAAAAAAAAATTAAAATAATAGATAAAAATTTTATTTAATATTCCCAAACTTGAAAATTTTTTTCAGAACAATTAAATTTATTTAATTTAAATATATGGTTTAAAATATTTAATTTTTTAATTATACAATATATTGGTCTTTCCCAAATAAGTCCTGAGGTTTGCATTTACAATCAAGGAATTTTTTTGATGTTTAAATATATAAAATTTTTTTATTTCATATTTATAAAAAAAAAATTATTTGAAGGTTTTAATTTAACTTTAAATCAATTTTTGGATTTTACAAAAAAATCACGTAAATAATATACAATTATTCAAAATTTTTTTTTATCATTGTGGTATTTTAATAACAATTTATTATTTTTAAAATATAAATTTTGTAATATAAAGAATGGTTTAAAAAATATATTTTCAAATTTTTAAAAAATATTTTATTGATTTTTGTTGAAAAAAGCCATTAAACAAGATTTTTTAATTTTTTATTTTTTTTGGCCTGCAGATAAATATATTTTGAAATATATATATTAAATGCATTTTTAAAAATGAAATAAATTTAACATTATAAAATTTTCAATAAAATGGAAAAAATTATTTTTTTTTTTAATTTTTTGTTTAAGAATTTGGTACTTAAAACTTTAAATAAATAAAAAATAAAAAGAAAAATAAATTTCATTTTTTAAAAATTGAATAAAAATATATCTTAATTGAAAAAAAAAAAAAGAAAAAAAAAAATTTTTTTATTCATTTTAATTGACGTTCGATGATTTAAAAAATTTTTTTCATTTTCATTCAGATTTTTTTTATCTCCTTAAAATTATTCTTATCAATTTTACGTTTTAAATTTTTTAAAATTTTTCCCTTTTTTCTTTTTAAAATGTGAGTTAAACTGTTTCACCGTTTTTTTAAAAACAGGTTTTGCAAATAAAACAGATATTATAAAAAAGCGAAAAAGAAAAAAAATAAAATGAATTTATATATAATCCTTATAAATAATGTTGTATAAGATGAAAAAAAAATGGATATTTAGTTTAAAAAAAACTGAAAATGTATTGAAAAAAATAAAAATTGAATTTAAATTCCCTGAAAAATTCCAAAAAAAAAAAAAATAAAATAAAAGATGATTTTTATTGACGACGAAATATATAAAATTTTATATCAAATCCATATAATATATATATATGGTATTCAGATATACAAATACCAGAATTGACAATAAAAAATATCACAAATTTAAAAATGAAAAAAATGTAAAAAAAAATATATATATATGTATTTATATTGATATATATATATATATATTACAATATATATTTTATAAAAATTAGAAATTTTAACAATTGAATATATTACAATTATGAAATTCAAGGATATATTTTTATACTATATATATTTATATATACATTTAAATATCTTTATATATATTATATATATATACAATTATAAATAAAAAAAAAATATATATACAATTTATATATTTATATAAATATAATATATATATATATATATTATTTATATATATATAATAATATTTTATATATGTATATAAATATATATATATATAAATTATTTATATATATATATATATATATTTATTTATTTAGGAATATATAAACAAAATTTTTATATATTATATTAATAGAATTTGGAATAAATTTATATATATATATTAACAAAAATATATATAAAATCATATATAAAAAAAGGTTATTTTAGCTCTGTGTCTGAAGATTTAAACCACAAACGTTTAAAATGTAATTTATTCTTTTAAAAAAAAAAAATTATTTTAAATTTTCCAAAATTTTTTTACCAAAAAACAAATTTTGGAGCCAAACCATTTATCAGACTATAAGAAAATCAACAAAAATGTTAAAAAAAAAAATTAAATAAATTATTTTTATTTGTGAAAATTTTAAATATTCATTCAAAAATAATATGAAATTAATTTTTATCATGTTAGTTAAAAATATATTTAAATGGATTTAAAAAAAAAATTTTAGACGTTAAAAATTTATAAAACAAATTATATTTGAACATTGTGATTTCATAAAAATATTCTTATCTAAATTTAATGAATTTGTGATTTTTTAGAAATCAAAATTTTATTTTCTTTGCGTTTTTATAAACATAATCAGTATATATAAGGCATCTCATCATTCATATATAAATAATTTTATGATAAAATTAATAAAAATAAATGATATATATAAACATCAATCAAAAATTGTTCATGGTTATTTTCCTATGTGGCATTTAGTTGAATTTTTTTTTTTTTAAAAAAAAAATATTTATATATTATATATATATATATATATAAATACAACAAACAAAATTTCCTTATCTACATACCAAAAGATTCGTTCGAACCATAGAATTCAAAATCGAAAGTAAAATTGATAAAAAACAAAAAATTCATACATATCAAATCTAACACAAGATAACTGGATTTCAATTTTAAAAGGAAAAAACTCCATACATCTTTTGCAGTTTTTTTTACTTATATCTACCATTTTTTCTATATATGTTTATATCTATTTGAAAAAATATTTAATTCAAAATGTTTGATGTTGTTTGTAAATATATATATATAGAATATATATATATATATATATTATTATATTAAATTTGAATATATATATATATATATATATATATTATGTATAAAAAGAAAAATTGATAAAAAGTTAATACAAAGTAAAAAATGGCGAAAATTCATTAAAATGAAAATATACACAAAACCTCCAAAATCCGTTCAAACACTTTGATCAATTGTTCCAATAAATTTGAATTATTAATACAATATTATATACAAAAATATACTTTGAAACATCGTGATAATGTCAAATTTGTTCATTATTTTTTATGAATAATTCATGTATTTGGTTAAATTGATTGCACGTTTATTGTAATTTAAATAAATGATCCAAAAAGCGTATTTTGAGATAATAAATTGCGACATTACTGTAAATTATTGAACAATATAGTTCATGCCACTTTGACAGAAAAATTTACCAGTAAAAATTTGTTCATCACCATATTTGGTATAAAAACGCAAACATTTAAAAAAAAAAAATTTAAAATCAAACTCAGCGTTGCTTTGGCGCGTTCCAAAACCAATAACTCATTTTCAATAGCATTTTCGGATACAACAACACATATATTTTCGTTGTCCTCTTATTACTAAGAGAAAAAAACAAGAACAACATCTATTATATACCTGAAGATGTCTGTAGGAACAGACGAAAGCTTGTAGTAAAAATAACAACTAATACGGCAGAAATTTATATAAACAAGGATCAATTCATTCATAACGGATCTGGAGGTTTTTGTATACTATTTGAATTGTTTGCGATGATGGATGTCTCGCCATTTAAATCATTAACCTTTGCATTAGTTTTGTGTGAATAATTCATGTATATTATTTATTGAGACTCTTGAATATATATATATTAGATATATCGCACTATTTAAAAATGCAGGTCGTCTACTCAAACATTTTTTATGTAACTTTTAAAGATTGTCTAACAAACACACACACACACATATATATATATATATATATATATATATATATATATATATATATATATATACATACATATATATATATACATATATATATATATATATATATATATATATATATATATATATATATATATATATATATATATATATATATATATATATATATATATATATATATATATATATATATATATATATATATATATACACACACATATATATATATATATATATATATATATATATATATATATATATATATATATATTATATACATAAAAATTCTGCAAATCGTGTAACAGCATAATTAGCCATCCTACAAAATGCTTAATATCTAAAAGAAACATTAAATTGAGTTTCTTTTTCCGGGTTTTCAGATAAGATGTTTAGCCATTTTGACACCATTTGTCGTAAGAATCACTTTGAATTATTCGGCTACAAAAAGAACAGGTTAAATCGTTTTATGTCAGAACCACTCTCTTCCCAACCGAGTAATGGTGACAGGAAAGAAATCATTCACGCCTTCAGCAATGGTACCAACATTCATACACTGGCTTCCATCTTCAAATCCAAGAATGTTAATAAGTTAAAAAAAAGTGTGAACAGTCGTGAGAAAAACTGGATCAGGAAGTCGCAATAGCAAATGGGATAATCATTGCAATTTAAAGCGAAAGAGATCGATTAGAAAAAATCCAACTCATCCATAAGACGTTAGAGAGGAGTTTCAGCTATGACAGTCTAAAGAGCAGTGAAAAAGAAATTGTACGAATAGCTTGAGGCGCCTTGTTACTCCAGGACAGTTAAAAGGTTAGAGAGGGCGAAGATCATTGAATTAAAAACGTTTGGTTAGTGGGGAGCTATCAAAAATAAGTTGAAAATGATCCTGAATATATATATATATATATATATATATATATATATATATATATATATATATATATATATATACTTTATTTTAATCTTTCATTAGACTCCGATCTTTAGCTATGATTAATTAATGGTGAACATGTCATTTTCCTTTATGATCGATTTCTTCTGTTAATCTTGGAGAGTAATTATACATTCTGATTGCTCAAAGTAAGTTCTAACAAAGTTCTAAAAACCTCGAAGAATTCCAGTCAGATATCTTTAATCATTTCTAAGATGAATGGTTCTAACTTAATCTAACAATTGGACTTAAAAAATATTTAATACAGATTATATATATATATATATATATATATATATATATATATATATATATATATATATTATATATATATATATATATATGTGTGTGTGTGTGTATTATCTATGAATGGATTTATCTCATCCCTTGTTTACGTTTCAGATACGAAACTGGGCAGGCATGGGCTTTCGAGAAAATAATCTGAGGGAGTTTTCCTTTAAAGAAATACCGGTAAATGACGCCCGATCAAAGGGTGGGGCAGATTTGATCCCTATCGGAGAATAACGAATGTGCAGGCAAATAGACGTAATGTACGCCGTGTTAAAAATAAAAATGAGGCACCTATTTCAAATACGAAGTGTCCTTTATATCAACGTTTTAAGTAATATATATAAATATATAGGTCCTTATATTTGTGTAGCTCCCCACTAGCCAAATACGTTTTTAATACACTTAATATTTAATCTATGAGCATTGACTTTGACTCACCTTTGAATATCCTATTATCTTACTATGCTATAATAAATTTATTTATTTATTTTCGATAAGATCAACTTAACGATAGTCACAACTTGAATAAACTTTTCAACTATGCAACAGATATTGCAGTTTAATGTAAGATACAATTATAAAATACAGGATGAGTCAAAATGATGTTAACACTATTAGGAGAGGAATCATTTATTTAGAGTTAACTGAACAGTATCCACTTGTCCACCAGCATGATTGATGCACAAAAACCAGCGATCAACACTAAAATTTAATGCCTTGACACACATTTCACGGGGAATGTTCGATATTACACCATTTATTCTGTTCTTGAGTTCATTGATGTCTCTATCATTTGCTATACACGCGATCCTTTACCATATCCCATAACCAGAAATCACAAGGTTTAAATGGCCCATATTTCTTTACAACTCCAACAGTCACTGCAAATACTGCAAGAGTTTGCTATGGATAACATACCCCTACAAATCAGATCGGGCACCTCGAGGCGCTGTAAGGGTTAGCAAGCTTGTCTCGCTAGAAGAATTACGACTGAATATGAGTTAGATCCTCAATGGGTGTCACATACTTTCGGCTTTGTGCCACATCTACGCTACGCTTGGAAAATCACTACCCCTACAAATCAGACCAACAGGATATTTGAAACAGGATGGTCACCGCCTCATTTTGACCGTATTGTTCGCGCTTGTCTCGATCAAAGTTTCCCAAATCGTTGCATAGGGCACGGTGGACTGTTAGTATAGCCAGCACACTTCCCTGAGATGACACCTTGTGACTTCCTCTCATACTAGTTTTAAAATAATTTTGACTCACCCTGTATTAATTGAACGATAACTCGTATATTCCTAATGTTTCCCTTCAAAATAGAGAAGAATAGTTTACGATTAACCAAATTTACTCTAAAGTAAGGATCAAAATCCCTACTCAGTCGTAATTGTTCTAGCGAGTCAATAGATGCTATTCAGCTTTTGTGCTTAGACATGTTTGTGAGAACATAATTACTAAAGGCGGTAATATTTTGTAGTATGTTGAAGGTATATTTTGAAATATTTTTTGATTTCTTTAAAAAATATAGGCTATTACATGGATTAATATCATGAAAAAGTTCTTACACGTTGGTTGTTTGATTTTGTTTAGCGGCCTCTCAATCTCTATGGGTTATTTAATGCCAAAATCTAAATATTTCGAACACAAATTTTATGGCGTCAGCTAAATATACCTAAATATACGTCAAACACTCTTGTATGCCTTCAGCTAAACATAAAATGTATTGTTTGTCATTTTGCTGAATGTATTGTTGGCAATATTTTTATATAAAAATGAATTTCTGTTACTTTTACTATAAAAATGTATTTTATACTTAATGTTTTGTTTTTGTTTGAGCTTCAGTATTTGTCTATAGCCCGGGCCCTAAATGATACCACCACGTTGGGTTAGGGAGGGCCTAGGAACAACAACAAAATAAGAGGTGGTTCCATGCTCCTCAAAACATCCAATCTCCAGATCAGTGGCCTTGCTGCTGGATATAGTTTACCGTCATACACAGGCTGTCTTCATTAAAATAGCAATGTTGGAAAATATTTATGTATTTAATTTCACCATTTTATTATTAATAGGAGACAGACTCTATTTACATTATTCGGACTATTGTCCTCATTTTTGTCGCCATGTTTATCACAACGTTTCGGCCGTTGTACGCTCCGGCCTTTTTCAGGTGGTTGGAATGTCAAACTGAACCCTTTATTTCACTCACTGAGGTAAATTGTTCTAGTTCCACGGTTTTAGTTAATGAATGTCAGTTATCTCCTGTTAATTCCATTGTCAAAGTTCTCCACTTAACCAGGCATTGAACTGACACTCTTTGGGTCCTGTCACTGGATCTAACTAACGCCTTTATCCACTGTGCCATGTGTCCTTTAGGACATCTGCGCATGAATTTCTGGGTATTATAGACCTAATGTCTTCAGCAACCGTTTTTTACCAGAGCTCATATTGCAATTTTTGTTGTTATTATTACTGGCTCCATGTACCCAGGGTAGTTGTTACGTTGTAGGGTACCAGGCCGACCAAGCATAGAAATGAATACAATATGGGAACATTGTGATAAACATGGCGACAAAGATGAGGACAATAGTCCAAATAATGTAAATAGTGTACATAATATTTCATCTCTGAAATACAGACAGATACTGAAGGGGCAGACTAACCATAAATTTAGTAATTATGAAAAATGCATAAAGGATTGTCATGAATTTAATATTCTTCACATGCCAAACAATAAAAATACTTCCTCTAAATTAGAAAAAATATTTCATATTAATGCAGAATTATTTCTAGTAGTTCATCTATGTGCCATATCTCTTCAGGGCGTGAGTGATCATGGTTCTCCATAATTTCCTCTCCTTTGTAGCTCGTAATAAATTTTGTCTTTTCGTTTTCTCTCTTGATCTCTGTTTGCTTTGGTTTGGTCTGATTTACGGCATATCAACCTGAATAGGTTATTTAATGCCAACAAGATTTTTATTGCTGATAAAATTTTTCAAAAAAAGTATTGCTGGTATTAAAACCTATTTTTAAACTTTCATAGTATTTTGACCCTCCACCCTTTTTGTGGGGGTAAGTATTTGCCTATAGTTGGAGCCCTGTTCCGGGTCAGGGTGGACCTGGGAACGCCAGCAATTAAGAGATTGTTCCAAGCTCTTTAAGACATCTTGATCAGACGCCTTGCTGTCGGATGTAGTTTATCGTCTTACACAGGACAGTTAATCTTTGTTCTGTCAACAATTTACACAAGCTTGTTAGGTAGGGTATAGGTTGCTTTCTTTTTTCCCCTCTACTCCAACATGTGAGTATCTAATTTCCTAAATCCTCTTTTCTCATTATATGCCTTAGAAATTCCAACTATCTCTTTCTGATGTTAAATATAAGTGTCCTTTTTTGTTTTCTCTTCTTGTTTTCATATTTTTAACCCACATTATTCTCAGCATCCTTCTGTAAAACCAAATTTCTGTTAGCTGAAGTTTTCTCATCATCTGTGAGTGGATTGTCCGGCATGCATTGCTATATAGGAGGACTGATATTACAATACAGTTCACGTACTGGGTATGAGGATGCACTACATCCGACATCAAGGTCTCCGGTCGGGAGGTTTTGGGGGAGCGTGAAACTACAACTTAATTGCTGGTGTTCCCAGGTTCATCCTGACCCAGGGTGGTAACACCTGTTAGGGTCCCAGCTATGGGTTAATAGATAACACCCAAACAGTGGCCAACATTCTATGAAAGTATGAAAATATTTTTATAGTAAAAATCTATATAATAAATGCCAATATCAGTGTGTCACTGTGTCACACTTTTTCAATTAAAGGGACACAACTCTCTAACAATAGCTCATGTTACAGTCATTTTGTATTCCCAAGTTTTCGTCACTGGTATTGTTTTCGATGATTTCTTTACGTGATTTTTTACGACAAATTTTTTGTACGATAGCAATTTTTATAAATTGGAAATAAATTTGAGAATAATCGAAAATTAATTGCGAAATCTAGTCAAAGTCCCTCATGAAATAAAAATAGTTGTTTGTACGGAAAGTCAGGACCTCGGCACGTCAAATTATCTATGAATTAAGTAACGTCAGAAGAATTATTGTTGAACTTTTAAAAGTTAAGCTTAAATATTAATGTAATACGTAAATTCAGCGATCAATTTTTGAGTTCTTCTGTAGTTTATTATTGTTGCCTATTGCTTGCGACAGCAGTCTGCCTCGCAAAAATTAATCCCCACCAACGGATTGCAATCAAAAGAGCCAAGACTGTAGCGAGGAAAAGAAAGTACCATGCAAATGAAAACTCAGATCAAACGGCAGCCAGGGCAGCTTCCAATGCTGAGAATATTTCAAAGACTAAGGGACTCTCAAACTCCTTAACATGCCGAAAGCCATTCAAGAGCACTCTGCAGTAGCTATCTTAAATATCGCCTGATAGGGCGGCTTTTAAGCTAGTACCAGCAATACATTTTCATAGTTGTACCAACAATACATTTTTTTTTGTAAAGAAATTACTAGTGCTCCCAAGAAAGTTAGATTTCGACATCAAATGGCCCATAGGGAGTTAATATGCCGCTAAACAATCATACAAACAGAGCAGTTCAATACATTTATCTTCGCTGCTGATGAGCTGAGCAATTAATGATTTAAACTTAATAAGTATGCTATTTTACATTTAACTCTCCGTGTATATATATATATATATATGAGAAGTGTAATGGATGATTGTGCGGAAAGTGGAATCGGCACAAATGCCCTTAAGAAAGGCACGAATCTATCACTTCTCCCGCCAGCTATTGCTTAAATAACTGGATAATGTGAACGCTTTAAGTCTGAGAAAGGGAAAACGCTGAATTCCAAACCGTGAAGAAAACAACAGGAAATAATTCTACAATCTCTCTCAAGAAGGCTTGAAAATCCCAGATAATAAAGTAAAAGGATCCTGTGGTTAGCTATATTGGCTAACGTCTTAAAGGGATCTGTCATTTAAAAGAAAATATATGTTTTACATATAAAATAGAATGTAACGTAGACCAAGAAATTTTATTGTTTGCTATCGACTAAAGTTCTTGTACACACCCATTTTATTTAAACGGCATTCAGGGTAGATCTCTAATTAAAGTACCCTTCACCCAGTCAGCCACCTACCAAGAACACCCATCCCAAGTAAAGGATATATTTTCGGCGATGGAAATCAAAATTCATTTCAGAGTCGCCGTCATTTAACATAGCACCACTGATATTAATTCTGTCTCGCTCTGTCTATAAAAATGGCTATTTTAAATGTTGGAAAAAAGCAATTGAACCGTTATTTGATTTATTTGATCTTTTGTTGTTTGTATTTTTTCCTTTGTTTTTGATGTTTTTATTTTTCCCTCCTTCTTCATTGTCCTTTATTTTCTTTCTTTTTCTCTCCATTGCTATTCATTTTTCAACTTTTAACTTCAGTCCATCCTACCCTTAAATACACGTATTTAAAGTAAAATGAATTTGTAATTTGTAGTATTGCTAAATCATGAAATGTTTGGCCTCCGATAACTGGTACTTTATAAAACTTTGGACCAAGAGTAATTGCTTACATACTCAGGGCCTGTGAACAACAGCTTTGTTCCATTTTTTAAGAACTCGAGTGACCGGTCCGACCCTTCCAACAATCGGTCTTTGACAAATTCCTAGGGGCCATTATGAATACAGAATTGGTTAAGCATCTCTCATCGCCGGTCCTTTCTTCAGACAAGCAATATGACATTCGTTTCTCCGAACAACCGCTGATGTACTGACGATAATTGCTGAAAGAGTCTATCATGCTCTAGATAAAAACGGTGAAGCCCGGTTTGTAACTTGCGTCATCTCGAAAACTTTCGACAGGGTTTGGCATGCAGTTCTTCTCCAGAAGCTGAAAGGTTAGGGTGTCCCTGGGCAAATCTGTGAATTGATATAATCTTTACTATCAAATCGTGAAATGAAATTTATTCTGAATGACCGCTCATCTAGACCTTTCCGTAGTAAAGCTGGCATTCCAAGGGATTCATCTTTGATCCTACTTTATTTTTAATTTTCATTAATAACTTTCCCGATGGCATCAGTTCTCAAATTGGTATCTACACTAACGACACAAACATTTACTCCTATTTTCATAGTTTGGTTTGTTTTACGGCATATCAATCCCAACGGGTTATTTAATGCTGACAAAATTATCATTGCTGGTAATATTTTGTTTTGTCAAAAATCTATTTCTGGTAATATTTTCTTTTTAAAAAATGTGTTGCTGTAATAAGTTTTCTCAAAAAACTATTGCTGGTAATATTTTTTCCTCAGAAATCTATAAGGTCAAAATTGCAGCCGATATGCAAAACGACATCATGCCTGTTGTTAATCTGAGCAAAAGATGTCTTGTTAAGAAAGTTGGTTCACTGTGATGTGCGAAAGAGTTTTTTTTTTCTCTCCGGAATATATTTTACATATCTATAAGTCTACCATTCGTTCATCCTTATGCTGCTACATATGATCAGTTGATCCTGTTATTTACCTAGGGTTCCTTGATAAAATCCAAAGAGGAATCAGCAATATTATCAGACCTGATCTGGCTGCTCGGCTTCAGTTACTTTCCCACTGCCGTAAGGTTGCCTTCCAGTGTCTTTTCTATAAATATTTTAATGGTAATTGTTCGGATGGGATCTTCGCTACGGTACCTAGACATTTTTTTTAAATTTAAGCGCAGGACTAGACTAGCGTTGAGATCTCATCAGTTTACAGTTGAGCTAGTTAGATGTAACCGTAAATTCTATGCTAACCGTTTCTTTTCTTGCACTTCTATCTTGTTGAACTCCCTTCCGGTTCCATAATTTCCAGCTAACTTTAATCTGCAAAACCATTATCTACTGTCCTCCTGATTATTTTCCGCTCTTTCGTAAAGTTTTTGTTCTTAATTCTTCACACACACTAATCCCTTGTGTTTTAGTGGTTTTACTGTCTTTTTTGGGGTTTAAATCGATTTTTAAAAAAGTCAAGCTCACCGCGCAAGATTTAACCAGTTCATATATTGACCATAGAGTTATGCCTGCAAGTAAAGCTGGTAATCGTAACTAAGGAAACAACTTAGGTAGTCGTGTTTTATATAATAAAGACCGACTGTTGTAAAATGATAATTCGTATCGGTTCAACTTTTATGATTTGTTTCTGATGTTTGAGCAAATGTTAAGGAACTTCATCAATTTGGCAGTTGTCGTTCGATTTCTTAGTGTTTATCTTGCTCTGCTATTAAATCAAGCATTGCAACGCAAAGGGCAAAAAAAGCGCTGAAGGAAACAATGGAATCGAAACAAGAAGAACTTTTGCATGAACTTTTGTCCTTATAAACGAAAAATCGAAAACTCATTCGTTCGTTACACAAAACGAAATAAAACTGCGATTTCACTAACAGAAGATCTAAGATCGAAAATCTCTAAACTCATTTCCCTGTTTTCATTGTGAAGATCTGATGAAAAATTTCCCGCAAACACCTATATATATATATATATATATATATATATATATGGGTCTTTGTTTGATATTCACTTAATACCGACTGCTTAAGTAAAAATATTTATAAGTTTGTTTGCTCTATGGAGCCTTTTCAGAGAAATGTCAGACTCTTTTTTACTAGCAGCGAATAATTTCCGCTAAAGTCTGCGAAGCGATCTCATTTTTCAGAGAGACGAGAATTCGTATGAGTACGACATTTTTTTTATTTATGTCTACAATCATATACCAGTATAAACAATTAAAAAAATCAACGCTAACAAATGCTAAAGGCAAACATATGTGTATACGTATCTATATACGTAAAGTGCCTCTGTTAACGTTAATATATATATATATATATATAAACTTTAACAGAGGCACTTTACGTATATATATATATATATATATATATAAATTTCTCCACTGTATATATCTAAAGCAAATAGAGAATATGCCACCTTTTGCATAAAAAGAATCACAGAACTTTGGAACTTTGCAATTATGAACATCTATTTTAATCATAGAACATTATGTTTGCAGAAATCTGCAATCGATATATAATACTTATTACGAAAGAAGTATCTTTATATATATATATATGTGTGTGTATGTGTGTGTGTGTGAATAACACAATATCGTTTTCTTTTTACTTAAAGATGTGTCATCGACGACCCAGCGTAATCATAAAAAGAATTTTATTTCATTTAAAAAAAGTCTATACTACCTAGACGAAACGTGATTAACTTTAAGAGACCCACTATCAAAACTCATGATTTGGGCTTTAACTCTTTATCGTTATAGAAATTGGAGTATAACTAATTTCACTTTAATTTCTTTATGGTTTAAGTACCCAAAATTATTTTCCGCTAATTTAGTAATAAAGAGAACCATGAAAATGTTGTTTTAGTTTTAATTTCAACTTAATAGATTAAATTTAATATTTCCAATGAGTAAAATACGTTGCCGTATACAAAACGAATTTAAATTGATTGAAAGTAATTCTTATATTTTTAAATCGCTAAAAATTGCTGATTTTAGCCATTTTTGGCCATTTGCTGCACAATGTAACTCTCCTTATTAAAAAAAATATATTTCAAAAATAAAATATACTTTTCTGAAACTTTAGCTGTTTAATTAATCTGATTTGAAACAAATATTATTTACTTTGATTATAAATATCACAAAAAACATTTTTTAACATAGCAGTATGTTTTTATGAGGTGAAACTGCCTGGCAGCCGGAATTTTTTTTTTCTACAGGGAGACATATCTCTAAAATTATTTGACGAATATAAACTATAATTTTTTTTTATATATATATATATATATATATATATATATATATATATATTTAAATACTCGGTAATCTTTAACGTTTAGGAAAATATTCTGAATAATCTAATGTTTTATTGAATTTTTTTCTATAGTTACCGTTCTTATTTTCTGATAATGTCGTATATGAACGTGCCTATTTACATAGATCGGTACATTTATGCACACAAAAGATTCATTTTTTTTTTTAAGCATTTCACCCCAAGCAAGGCGGGAAGCCACTAGGACGCAAGGGGTTACAGAAAATAGCAAGATCAGATAGGAGTGATAGAAGAAAGAATGAGGGTAGTGGATAGATCAAGGCAACTGGAGATGTCGATTGACATTACACTTGAAAAGCTGGAGATTATAGCTCACAGGGAAACAGAAGGGAAGGGAGTTCCACAGGCGAGAGGTACGAGACATGAAGCTATTAGAGTAGAAGAGACGGCTACATTTAGGAGTTTCGACAGTGAAGGGGTGAGAGCGGGATGCCAGACTCGTACGGCGCTGGGACTCATGACGTCTGGGAACCAGCGAATGCAGCTCCTCGGAGCAATTTCCATGAAAGTATTTGTAGAACAAACAGAGAGAGGCGACGGCGCGTCTGTGAGTCGGTGAATTGTATTAAGCTTTTCCATGTATGATTAGATTTTACTTAATAACAATATCGCCTTACCGGCATAGAATAATACAGAATTTTAAAAGATTTAAAACTTTATAAATTATTCTAATTAATTTTTTTGAAAAATGAAAATAATTCTTGTAAAAATTCATTATCCATCGAATGTTATTTTTAAACAATAGCGTCCATAATATTCATAAAAATAATTAGAATTGTTTTTTTTTTTTTTTTTTTCTAATTAAATAATATCGTAGTCATATTGCATTTTTTTTTAATTTACGATTCATGGAAGATTATCTGTAAATGGAAGTCCTGTTTCACTAAAGAAATTAATGATTTAAATTCTCCAAGGACTTCTGCTTAGAAGTAATATAAATATCAAGCGGCACATAAAAGACTTTCTCGAAATTTCATAGAATTAAATTAGTTTAGGGTAACAGATGTAAAATATATATATATATATATATATATATATATAAATTAACCAAGATTTTCTAAGAATGAAATATTTCAAAAATAATTTTATTAATTTGTGAATAAATCCTGGAAGTTTCTTTAAAATCCGACGGTTATTTGATTTTTGTAAGAATTTCCAATTCAACGTGTTTTTCAACTCAAAAAGACGCCAAAATTTCCTAAACTAATTTATGGTGACCCGCTGACTCAAGGAAAGAGATTTAACCAAAATTTCGAAGGTTCTAAAAAGGATTAAAAATATAATTTAATAATCAAAAAGTCCTTTGGTCTTTCCTCTTAATAATAACGTAAGGATTTTAACGATAAACTTTGTTTTTATTAAGTTTGAGGGATTTTTCCGTCATGTAAGAGCTTTTTAATACACATAAAAACAATATTTTGTATTTAGTTACCCATTAATAGCCTTTTTCTCGCCTAGTGATTTTTCAAAATGGGCGTTTACTTATTTTATTTTGAAACAGGCTATCAATGGGTTAATAAATAAAAAAACTTTTTTTTTTCTCAATAGGGTATCCATAGAGAGAAGAAATATTATTCCATTCGTACTTGTACGTCTATGTGATAATATAGGCGGTAATAATAATATCAAATATCAATTATTGATTAGTCGTGTCTAGATTACTTGACATATGTCAATTATATTCAAGCAGCAAGCAAAATATTTACTGTAACTGAAACTGTAAATTAAACTTTATACTTGTTTCTAATCATATGGATTCAGTTCGATATATTTCCATACATTTCCATCCATATATATTCTATGCATACTGGCCACATATGCACCACACTCTTTTGTATGTTGACTTGACACTTGTCGAAACTTTGTGCAATTCGTGTACATATCGATAAACACATCAAAAACAACCAAAATATGGATGTCAATATAAAACAAATATTAGTAGATAATAGCAAAATACTACACAGCATTAAATCCAAAGAAAATCAAAATTCTAGAAACCGTTATTATGCAAAAGAAAAAATGGATTAAAACACATTTCGCTACAGAAGACGCCATTTTGCAGGGTCTGTAAAATATTTGACGTGCATAAAAATAAGAATACTTATAAATATTTAATACACCTTTTTTTCGGTATGGTCTTTTTTCAAGTGACCCTTTTCACTCATGAGATCACTTTGAATTAATTTGCACCCTATCCTTCCACACACACACACACACACACAACATGATGTCACTGCCCCACTGACAATATTCATTTCTTGATAAAGTCCGACATGGTAGAAAGTTCTTGAACTAAAACAGAATAAAACAAGAGCTTCATTCAGTTTATCTACAATTTTGAACCCAATTTCTTACTTTTTCTTGGTGTTCATTACTCATGTTCTTTTCATTTTTCTCCTCAGCCTTATTTTCTTAATCAACGCAATTATTTTTCTTCCAGTTCGTCCCTTCCGTTTTTTTCTTCTATTTCGTCTCTTTCTTTTTTTTTCTTCTATTTCGTCTCTTTCTTTTTTTTTCTTCTATTTCGTCTCTTTCTTTTTTTTTCTTCTATTTCGTCTCTTTCTTTTTTTTTTCTTCTATTTCGTAAAAAAATTTTTTTTTTTCTTCTATTCCGTCTCTTTTTTTTTTCTTCTATTCCGTTTCTTTCTTTTTTTTCTTCTATTTCGTCTCTTTCTTTTTTTTCTTCTATTTCGTCTCTTTCTTTTTTTTTCTTCTATTCCGTCTCTTTCTTTTTTTTCTTCTATTCCGTCTCTTTCTTTTTTTTTCTTCTATTCCGTCTCTTTCTTTTTTTTTCTTCTATTCCGTCTCTTTCTTTCTTTTTTCTTCTATTCCGTCTCTTTCTTTCTTTTTCTATTCCGTCTCTTTCTTTTTTTCTTCTATTCTGTCTCTTTCTTTTTTTTCTTCTATTCCGTCTCTTTCTTTTTTTTCTTCTATTTCGTCTCTTTCTTTTTTTTTCTTCTATTTCGTCTCTTTTTTTTTTTTTTCTATTCCGTCTCTTTCTTTTTTTTTCTTCTATTTCGTCTCTTTCTTTTTTTTTCTTCTATTCCGTCTCTTTCTTTTTTCTTCTATTCCGTCTCTTTCTTTTTTTCTTTATTCCGTCTCTTTCTTTTTTTCTTCTATTCCGTCTAGTTTTTTTTTTTTCTTCTATTCCGTCTCTTTTTTTTTCTTCTATTCCGTCTCTTTCTTTTTTTCTTCTATTCCGTCTCTTTTTTTTTTCTTCTATTCCGTCTCTTTTTTTTTTTTTTATTCGTCTCTTTCTTTTTTTTTTGCCAAAATTTCGTCTCTTTTTTTTTTCTTCTATTTCGTCTCTTTCTTTTTTTTCTTCTATTTCGTCTTTTCTGGACCCGCTTCTTGCAATTTTCTACAATCTGTCTCATCTGTTCCATTTTCTTTATTCTGATTTACGTTTTTTTTTTTTATTGTCCTTTTTTATCATTTCACTCACAAGGAAGGCGATAAAGCCTCTAAGATGCAAGAGATTAGTGACAAAGAAAAAAACAGAGGACAATAAAAAAAAAAAAACAGGGCAGAATGTGGCGACTGACATTTGCATTTACATTTTTTAGGATAACAGAAATCCGGAAGTGTTCCACAAGCGAAAGGTGAAGAAGAAACTATTAACATAGAACTTACGGTTACATCTAGCAACAATAACACGGAAATTATGAGATCTAGCTGACAATTTTTCTAGTACGCTTAAATTCGTGAAGTCAAGGGGCACGAGGGGAAAGCACATCAGAACAATTACCCTGAAAATATTTATAGAAAGGACACAGGGAAGCGACGATACGGCAGTGAGACAGAGACTGAAAAAGAGATACCAGGTCAGAATACCATTACAGATTTTTGGGATTTTTTTCAAGAATCTTTAGACCAAAACAAGATGTAGCAGAAATATCCGAAGCACTGACGAATGGTATACGTATACATCGGCAAGATAGATTCTGGCGGGAAAAACTGTCAAGCACTTCATAGTGAACGGACTTTCCTAGACTTAGCAATTGATTCAATATAATCATTTCACTTCATCTCAGTGGAAAACGTGATACCAAGACGGTGTAATGAGTTACTCTCCTGGAAGTTGGCAATGCTGGGGAGATTACAAAAAATGCTGGGGAAAGTAAAAAAAAAATGCTGGGGAAAGTACAAAAAAAGTACTTTAAGATGATTATTAAAAAGAAGAACCGTTTTGGGGGTATTAAAAATGAAAACTTTCTTGCCCCAAACAGATTGGAAATAATTTTCAAGATCAGTGCATGAAATTGGAAATAAACTTCCGAGGTGTATTATGTGTTATTTTATTTTATTTTTTTATCCTGTGACCCATAGGGTCGTAGGGACACCATGTGTACAGCAGCCACAGTAGAAGCGGTGTTTCTTGGGAAGGATAGCCTGACGGGGCCCAACCATCTCTAGGCCGGTTATGAATGCAGAGTTTTTCCTTCTCCTAGACTGGTTAGAACCTAAGGCTAGAGAACCCAGTTTGTCCTGTTATTTACTCATAGCTGGTTTAGTAGGAAACAGACTGTCGCCTCTGAGCGCTGACTTCAATGCCCACTTGTATATTCACTTTAACCCACAAATATAGCATACCTCAAAACTATATTTAATCATATGGTGGACTCTCTTATCGTGAACGTTAATTGAGGGTCAGCAGTGGATGGTGCCTTTCGTTTTACACTTATGCATGGTAGCAGGGGTTCTTGTGGAGAAAATCAGGTAAGGGAAAGACATATTTCATTTGTGCTTTCTTAAGAGCGATACTAGCCCAGACTTGCTGCGGGCGACAAAGCCATACTGACAGATGAAATTTGTTAAAACAGGATTTTGATGGTGTCTCTGCTTCAGAGGTTGACGAAGCTGATCACGGTGCTTTAGTCTACTGTCTTCAAAAACCCTTTAACTTAACGAAACATGTCTCACGCCACTACTTTCAGTTGTATATATATATATATATATATATATATATATATATATAAAACCGAAAGGGTGACGTAATATATATATATATATATATATATATATATATAGTCATCCACAGAGAGACTGTTTCGTTATTTCACACTCATTAGTGTGACTAGACATCCAACTGCCTCAAGCCGGGATCGAAACCCGACTAATTTGATATCAATCGGAGATTCTATCCTAAGTCATTAGCGAAGGTGAATCTAGACGTATTTATTTTTAGATAAACATGCCAGCGACTGGAGAATTCGATTCGTCTTAACGAAGAGACTTGCATCAAGTTCAGGAGTAATAGTCACTGCTTACAAATTCCTTTTCTCCCCGCCGAAGAGCTCAACCGAAATATTTTTTTCAGGAGCGTATATATATATATATATATATATATATATATATATATATATATATATATATATATATATATATATATATATATATATATATATATATATATATATATATGTTTGAAATATTTCAGCCCGCAGTAAAGTTTACTGTCGTAATACATTTTATGTCCTCGCTTTATTATAATTCACTATTCTTTCCTGGTTAGTCTCTCAAATTAACAAGTAACATCAAAATGACATACTTCAGCACTTCTCTTTAGTCCTATTAGCAAATATTCTGTTATGAGCTTTGCTTTATCCTTTTTTTTTCTGTATTTTTGTTACTTTTTTTTCTTTCTTTCGAAAATGACCTCGGAACAATTTGCTGTCATTGAATAGAAATATCACTTTACACGCCTCAGAAATCTTTCGAGTGACGTCATGTTTTTGTTTATTTGGCGATTCTGATATATTTAAAGTGTCACGTCTACTACTCCTATTAATTCTTTATATACTTACCATGTTGAAACAACGGTTCTTCTATGATCGCCGAAGTTAAGCAATGTCAAGCCTGATCAGTACCTAAATTGGTGACCGCTTGGAATATGTCTGTAGTGTAATGGATGACGACTCAGAATTGGAAATGGGAGAGCCGTGTTCAAATTCAAGTTAGGTTTCTTATATTCATTAATGCGTAAATACCCTTGAAGATTGTGGGAATTCACCTTTTCACCCAGCCTTGGATTAATTAGTAGACCTTTTATCAGTAAATCATTATTATCCCTAGAAAATCCTTAGGATCTAAAGATATTTCCTAGTTTTAAATAATCTGTAAAAGTTTGATAAACTGTAAAAACAGTCAATATACTTCTTTTTATTTATGACCGTGTCGTTTACTAATGGGCGAAGTCGTCTAATAGATCATTGCTGTTGTGTAATAACTTCGATTCTCACTTAGTGCACACTGTTTTTAACTTTTATTGGAACAAGCTAAGATTATTAGAAATCTATAATCCTGTCGTTTTATCTTGTTCGTGTTGGATTAAATTACTGATCATTAGCAATTTTAGAATATCTTTATTATTAAACTCACAGAGATGCATTGGCAATGGTGAGATCGACTGTTTCCATGCAGGAAACTTTCGTCATTCATTGACTGAATATTTAGCGTTACGGTCGGTTGAAATTTACGACATTTCTTTCTTAAATAAAACTTATTGAGGGAAATGGTTTTCTCGAGTCTTCTGTTAGCAATGTTGTCAAAATGTTTGGAAGGAAACTTCCATCACTACCGAACATTTTGGTCTTTGGTAGTGTGGAGAGTTAACAACTGAATTATATCGCTTATTTTCCCTCTTAGTTACAAATGCTACCCATTTTTGTTGTCGGGTCTGTTGGAAGTCTTCAGGTGATGTGGTTTTTGCTCTTTGGGATTTTATAGCGCCAGTCTGTAGATTCTGATGAAGTCATGTTTTCTTTAATTGTATTCTTGAAATGAAACGTTTTGAATAATTCACGCGATAACGCTGTTCCTACCCAGTAAAAATCCACTTTATATTCTGAAATTCTCTTCTCTGATGTAAATATCAGACAGCAGTTCAATGGTGCCGCAGACCAGCACGAATATATCTTCGTATACTTAGAAAAACACATCAACTCGCAAATGATAGAAGGACATAGCCGCACATCCCTTTTCAGTTCCCGCTGCTTTTCGCAATTTCAGTGTCTGCTTATGAGAATATAGATAAATCTTGCGTAGTTGTCTTTCCGACAGGAAACAAAAATGAACCCATGCTGGAAAAATTGCATTACTTTCTTTACTTCGGTAACCTGCTTAGACGCATTTCAGAGATTCATAGATTTTAATAAACGCTGTCGTTCTCTCATCTATTCAGCAACTTTTCTTATTTGCATCGAGGCTAGCACCTAGCCAGAGAGATGTACATAAAATCTTACACTTTGCCTACAAATCGACTTATCCTTCTTATGCAACTTTTTCATTCTTTCTATTCCTTCAATTTTTCTCTTTTTCCTTTGGACTGTTTTTGCGTATTCTTATCTTAGTTTCAAATATTTATCTTTTTTCATTCTTCTTTTACCTTCAACTCTTTCTTTATTGATTTGTTTTACTTCAATCTTTAATCTTTTTTCCTTCAATTATTTTTCTATTTTCATTCATCTATTTCCTTCAACTCATTCTTCATTTTTTTTTCTTTTACTGATTTTTCATTCTTCCTTTTCCTTCAATTGCTTCTCTTTTTATTATTATTCTTTTTCCTTCAGTTCTTTCTCTTTTTTACTCTTCTTTTTCCATCAAGACATTTTTCTTTGTTTTCCTTGAAGTTTTTCCCTTTTAATCTTCTTTTCTTTCAACTATTTCTCGTTTTCATTCTTCTTTTTCATTTAACTCGTTTTTCAGTGTTATTCGTACTTTTCCTTCAACTCTCATCTCTCTCTCCCTTTGTCAGTCTTCTTTTTCCTTCATCTCATTCTCCCTTTGTCAGTCTTCTTTTTCCTTCATTTCATTCTCTCTTTTTTAGTCTTCTTTTTCCTCCATCACATTCTCTCTTTTTCCGTCTTCTTTTTCCTTCATCTCATTCTCTCTTTTTCAGTCTTCTTTTTCCTTCATCACATTCTCTCTTTTTCCGTCTTCTTTTTCCTTCATCTCATTCTCTCTCTTTTTCCGTCTTCTTTTTCCTTCATCTCATTCTCTCTCTTTTTCCGTCTTCTTTTTCCTTCATCTCTCTCTCCCTTTTTCAGTCTTCTTTTTACTTCAACTCATTCACTCCGCTATATTCACCCTTCTAGGCAGATTTGGCTTTATTTTATCACTATTTCCTTCTTCGCCAACATAATTTTCATTTATTTCTTTTGTTTCTCTTCTCATGGTTTCATAGTTTCCTTTTTCCTTTATATTTTTGGTACTTTCTCCCTATTATACATTTATACTTCACCCTCGAATTCTATTGTACTTCTGACACCATCTTGTAGGTTTTCCCTCAACTTCTTCCAAATCTTTCATTCTCCATCTTTGTTGGCTTTATTTTTTCTTCTCCAATCTTTTAGACAATCTTATTGATTTTATCTTCGTCTCATTGTTTGATTTCTTATTTTCATCTTAAATTTATCTTATCGTCTTCATTTTAATTGCTATTCCTCGTCTTCTTTAGATTAAAATCTTTATCCTCTTTATTCTTTTTCATTCTAATCTTCTTCAGTTTCTCCCTCTCCTCTTCTACTTTACTTTCCGTTTGTCGTCTTTTTCACTTATTCATTATATTCTTTAATTTTCTTCCTCGACTTACGCCACTCCTTCTTTACATTTTCGTTTTCCTCGATAATTTTTCTTTCGCATCTTCTTCATCTTCAGTTTCTCATTCTCGTCTTATGGCTTTACTCTTCTCGTCATTTTTTAGTATTTGTATTTCTGAATTCTTATTCGTTGTCTACTTTCTTTCCCCTTCCTCGTTTATTTTCTCGCTTTCATATTGTTCTTTGCCTTATCTTCCGCGTCTTCTATACTTTCTCTTCTTCTTAAATTTTCTTCTTCTTCTTTACTTTTTTTTCACGTTATTTACTTTCTAGTCCTGGTCTTCTTTCTTTTCTTCGTCTTTTCATTTTGTCTGCTTTTTCTTCTTCTTAATGTGTCTTCTTATTATTTACTTTCTCTTCATTTTCTATAATTTTCTTTTATTCTCCTCTTTATTATCTTTTTCTTGTCTTTAAATTTTATACTTCTTCTCCTTAATGTTTCTTCTTCTTACTTTCTTTTCTTCTTTACACTTTTTTCCTTGTTTACTTTAATTTCTCTTCTTCTTCTTCTTCTTCTTCTTCTTCTTTGATTTCTTTACTTTTTGTCCTTGTTTTCTTTAATTTCTCTTCCTTTTCCTTAACTTTGTTTTTTATTCGTTGTCTTCTTTACTTTCTTTTCTTCGTCTTCACCATTTTCTTCACTTTTACTTTGTCGCTATTGTTTTTACTTCACTTTCTCTTTTTTTTTCTTCCTCAATAACTTTTATTCAGATTCTTATTCTTCATTTCAGTCTTCTTTTCCCACGTTTTTATTTCTCGTTTTTTTTATTCCTTCTTTACTTTCTTAGATTTGCTCTGATTTTGCTTCTCCCCTTTTTCTTTTTCTTTTTCCGACTTTTCTCAACCTTCCACTCTCTTCTGCGAGCTTCCCCCTTTGCTTCTTATCATCTTCATCATTTTTTATTACTCATCCTCCATTTTTCTTCTCCCTAACTTAACGAACTCAAAAACCACCTTCACTTTTCTCATCACTTTATCTACCTCTCTATTTAATGGACTTAATCATCACAATATCTTTCCTTCCTCTTTCTTTCCCTTTCAAATTCTTTTTCGTTTGTCGTCAGCCTACCATCCGACTACAATCTTTACATCTAACCATGCAAAATCTCAATCTTCATCATCATATATCTTTTATCATCTGCATCATCACGCCCATACGTCTTCTCTTTCTTTATCTTTATTCTGTAACCATCTTTAACTGGCTTTAGTTCTAACCCTTTCCAAGCATCCTCTCCTGACCCTACGACCTGTCAGCTCTTTCCTTTTTTTTTCTACCCGCTTCTTCTTTTCTCCAACTTTCTCTCGCCTCCATTGCGCTGTTTTTCACTTTCTCCCGTTCCTTCGACTGGAAAAATGGAACTGTAGTCTTCTCTAATGAATAAAGTGGGTGACCAGCTGGAAACGTGGTCCGCACCACGGGAGAGACCGTTCGGTGGACAGCAGACGGCGATACAATGACCAGAACGAATCGATACCAACGGCTTCCCCGTCGTTTGACCAGTCGGCCATCTGTCAACTCTAATCGTACGAAGTGGGTGTGTCGATGTACATCCGATGGCATAGTTGTCAAAGCGGTTGACGTTCGCACACAAATATTAATGCAGATAGGGGTCCCGATGACAATTCAGGCAAAAATATATTTTAATATTTGCACGCACACACACACACATGCTCTATGTGTTTTTATATACATATATGTGTCTGTGTTGATGAATCAATAAATCCTTAGATATGACTGGGATTTAGTTCCGAAATTTATGCTGTATAATGTTCCATCGATATCACTAATATTGACCACTGAATAAAATGTATTGACAACGAATGATATTATGTTAAAAGATAAATATCCGTGTAATATATATGTATATACTTTTCATTAAAAATCTACGGGCTTATGATGTGACGA
>CAHIKZ030002553.1:57500-75000 GCA_903632075.3 Acanthosepion pharaonis
ATCCCATATACTTTTACACAAACACACACACACATAAACAAACAACCTGGGTTTTATAATAAATATATCGATATTAATAATGAATAACTCGATATGAGTTGTCCCCTTTCATTAATATTCTTAATTGTGTTTTCAAATTGATTTAATGCAAAAACAATTTTTTTTCCAATTTTGGGAATGTCAGAACCATTGCAAGGTAATTTTACGTATCCTGTGAAGTTTTGTTGAAATCGGTTTGAAAAATGTAGGAAATCCGAATAAATATATGTCGTAAAGACACACACACACACACACACACAAACAAACCTTCTTTTTTATAATCTATAAGATGGAAAAAATATATATATCCATTTCTTCTCTTTCCAGCTAAATAAATGCCAGAACAGATTGTTGAATATGATAACCTATAGTATCCAATATAGGAAAAGACTTTGAATTCAAAACCTGGGAACTTGTCCAGATAACACACACACCGATAGATAGATATACACATATGTATTTATATATATATATATATATATATATATGCATACATATTGAACTTTCAACATATAAAGATATATCTACATGTGGATATATGTATATATATATATATATATATAAGTTATGAAACACATAGATATAATATATTTATTAAAATTTTTTTATGTTTAACGTTGTTATTTTATAGATACAAGTATTTAAGCAAATGCTCTGTTTATGATAAACAGTATTAAATAACATTTACCGGCCTGAATGTCGAGAAATTTTCATAGAAAATATTCGTTCTTTGACAGGATTCGAACCTGCATCCTATACGGAACCGTCATTTACGCTAACGTGCCTTGACCGCTCGGCCACAAAGAACCTTTCGGTAGACAAGGTCGAATTTACTGCTTATAAACTTCAATCTTCCATGAATCTCGTACATTCATAACTGCTCTGGCGTATCGAATGTAAACAAATGACGTCATATATTAAGAAATGGACAAGGTCCGACAATTTATTTATTAAAGACATTTTTATGTTTAACGTTGTTATTAAAAAAAATAAATTTAATTACGTCAGCGTAAATGACGGTTCCGTATAGGATGCAGGTTCGAATCCTGTCAAAAGAACGAATATTTTCTATGAAAATTTCTCGGACATTCAGGCCGGTAAATGTTATTTAATACTGTTTATCATAAACAGAGCATTTGCTTAAATACTTGTATCTATAAATAACAACGTTAAACATAAAAATGTCTTTAATAAATAAATTGTCGGACCTTGTCCATTTCTTAATATATATATATATATATGTTCACAGATACACATAGATATACATATATATACATATGTATATATATATATATAGTCACATAGATATATATATATATAGTCACCTACGCAGAAATTAACTCGCATGGTAGCCAAGATGTTTTTTTTACAGAAAGAACATATGAGAAACAAGGAAGTTTTATGTAATGGGGGAAATTAATTCATGTTGTACTTTGAAACAGAACGAGATAGTTTACATTGTTTGAACTGTTGAAATGCCAATCACCTGAAGAAGGCCGGAGCGTACAATGGTCAAAACCTCGTTATTATGACAATAAAAATGCAGACAACAGTTCGAACAATGAAAATAACGTCCAATGGCAATTTAAGGTAGAAGTTTTCTGAATAAGTATTTTTTAAGAGCCTACAATAAGTGCATATTTTAAGGATATGTAAGATCTACTTTTTGTATGGGTAGTCTGGTTTGTCTATCTGTTATTCAGATTTTGGTATGGGGAGTTAAGGAACCCAGGTAGCGAGACAGCAATACCCCAAGTGGTATATGCAAAAAGACTTAATCGCGAGAAAGGAAAATTGTAACTATAAACTTCCTCGCGGTATCGAGAGGCTCCATCGGAAACTACTGCACAATACAGTTGCCCCAATATTATACACCTGCTCATATGACACCCACCTAAGGAGTTATTTCTCTGATTATCAGGTGGATAACGTCATCCCAGATAAGTGTTTACTTCCAGAACTCTTTTTGAAGAGACAAACAATCCAGGAATCAATGGATCAGAAGTTCTTGAGTCAAAAATATCATGCTCCGGGAGTCCAGGCACCAAGCTCGCTCAGTTATGAAGACTTAATAGACCCATTTACTAAGTTTTTGAACTATTTGTCTAGGTTATACCTATCAGATAAACACCTGCCAATATAGCTCTTCAAGCCATTTTACTAGCTCTTCAAGCCATTTTACTATTATATAGCTCTTCAAGCCATTTTACTATTTTAGGTACTTAATCATAGTATGGAAAAATATCGCTTCATTTTTGTTTATTTCATTTCAATATCAGAAGCAGCATTTTCCCATTAAATTTTTTAAGTGAAATCCTATTGTACGAGTATGTTTTCTGTAGTTGCAGTATTTAACAACTCACGTGAACTGTCTGATGCTTCTAACTATCGGCTTGTTAGATTTCTGCCTTTTTTTGGCAAACTACTTTTTTACAATCAATCAGAATTGGTTAAGCATCAGGCATATCGTTGGGGTTTTATTTCAAACAATATAATTTTAACTTGCTGATATATTAACGATTATTGCTGAAAGAGTCTATCCAAATTCAGATAAGAATGGTGAAACTCGAACTGTTTCTTTAGACATCTCGAAAACTATCCTCTTCACAAATCTTCTAACGTTTTTTTTTGAACAGATTCGGTCTTTCTTATCAAATCCCGAAATGAAATTTGTTCTAAACCGTCACTCTTCTAAATTGTTTTGTACTAATGCGGGTGTCACCATGAGCTCTATACTTGGTACTACTTTGTTCTTAATTTTCCATCAGTGACTTTCCTGATGGAATAAGCTCTCAAATCTATTCTGATGAGACAGCTATTTACTCCTGTCTCAACATTCCTAATAGATAGTTTGCTAGGTCAAATGTTTAACCGATCTCAAAATTACCTACAATCTAATGTTACCTGGGATAGATAGAATGGATCAGATTTAATTATAACCTGAACAAACGAAGTTTCTCTCAATTAATTATAGATAGATAGACTTCTGTCAGATAGGAAAGTGTAACCCTTAAAATAGATTTTTAACATTCTAGATTTGATGTGAAGTCGAAAGATTATGCTTCCTAGCCAACTTTGATCTTCAAAAACTTAAATGCAATATCAGTCATTATCTATTACCTTCTTGATTGCTCTATTATTGTTTTCACTCCTTAATAATGTTTCTCTTATTATTTCACACTCAGTAACTCCTTTACATCTTAGTGGCTTTACTATCTTGACTGGAGTGAAATGGTTAAAAAAAATAGTGAAATATTTTTATTTTTTAAATTTTTTATATATTGTATCCTCTCGTTATCTTCAGTAAACCTCAAAGGATTTTGTACTAAACTGTTTAGGTAGATTGTTTTTATTCCGCTATCCATAAAGATATAATTGAATTTCTCCTTATTCTAATTTAATACTTTCAGATATTGAACGACCTTTCTACATATATGTAGATATTTGTCTGAAGTTATTATGTAAAATAAAGAAACCTTAATAACTCAAAAGGTTTTGAAACTATATTTGTCAAATTTAAACTCGATCATTTCCACTCTTAGTAAAATATTTAACTAAATTTTCTACCATTTTAATTGTTAGTTTTTAAAATATTTGGAATTTACGAAAATGAACTGACTGAAGTTATTATGCAAATTAAACTAATATTAGCTTAAGACCTTTGATATCTAATTAAAAAAAAAACAATTTTTCTTTCTGTCTATAATATATGTTGAAACATGGGTGAAGACAACGCTCTGACGACTGCTGAAAAGCCGAAAATAATAAATTTATTGAGTAAGGGAATGTCCGTATTAGTGATATCAAAGGGGCTCTCAAGAGATCATCGAACGATAATGAGGGCCGTTGAAAATATAGCTAAGTTGAGAACAAGAAGCAAAAGAAAAGGCTTTAAGAACTTGCTTGAGTTGAACATAAAATAAAACTAGTTATAGCGAAATAATCACTTTTGATCAGCGCTCTGATCTGTGAAAAGGCTGGTATTGAGGGTGTCAAGAAGGACAAAGGGTGTAAAATTAGGAATTAGGATCTGTAAAAAAAGTTTCCTAGGCAACCTCCTGTCAGTAAAGCAAATATTTTAAATCTTCAATAGTGGGCCAAGAAATACATGAAAATTGACTTTTCTAAAATAATTTTCCTGGGACAATCTCGAGTTATATGTGATGGACTTAGTGGTTGGTCAAATGATGGATTTTATCTAATTCAAACGTGTCTGTTGCTAAAAGAAGGCAACAAGGAGGCGGTAGTGTTATGATATGAACTGGAATTGTCGACCAAACGATTATTGGACCATTCAAAGTCGATGAACGAGTTAAACTGAACAGTGCTAACTATTATGATTTTATGAACAAGACGTTCTTTGCATGGTACAACTCCCATCCTCGCAGTTTCAACGTGAAGTGTATATTTAAGCACAACAATGCTCCTTTTCATCTATCTAAATTTACCCGTGGCTTCTTTGAGCATAAAAGATTTACAGGAGAAGAGTTAATGGAATCGCCGCCATTAAGGCCTGATCTGAATCCGATCGAAGATCGATGGTCAATTGAGAAGATGAAATTATATGAAGCTGACAAACAATGTAACAGCAAAGTAGATCTATGGGAAGCAATTAAAACTATCATGTCGGAAATTGAACCTGCTGAATTAAACGAATTAACAAAATCAAGGAATAATAGATTACTAGCTGTTACTGAGAAGAAGGGACAATATATTAAATTGTAAAGGATTCAAAGACTTTTTTACATGTGTTTGTTATTTGTTCTATTATAGATTTTGATGAATTTTTGATGATTTTATTACCTGTTTATTGAAATGATTAACTTGATTTTGCCTAATAACTTCATACAGCATTTTTTTTAGAATACATCAAATAACGTCAATAAAACATATTGATACTAGATAAAATTTTAACTCAGGCTTTATTTTGACATCTACATTGTTGAAAATTTCATATTTTTCAAGCCAAATTTTAATTAATGAAGTTTATGTGATTTGCTTAATATTTTCGGACAGGGTGTAGATTTGTACTACCCCGGGTAGGAATTTAACTCATGGTTACTATGTCATCCAATTCATGATCAACGTTTTAATCGATCAGGGTACTATTGCGTTTGTTTAATGATTCAGTTAAGACATACGATTCCACTTAATAAATTACTCGACAAATCAATTATTATTAATTTGATTTAATTTCAGTTGCATTTTATCGCAGTTCGGCAATCTATGGTCGTTTAGAAGTAACGGGAATCGGAAAGGAACAGTGTGATTATCGTCTCAACTCCCTTAATAACTACGCAATAGAGCCTTAAATCTGTTATTCATCAAATCCAATCATATAGGCATTCCCTATCTCAACCGCTTAATACGTCGTCCAGGTGCAAGTGACTGAAATCATCATCGGACAATCAGCCACATAACAAAAATCATCATCGGAGTTTTGATGAATAGAGCGCTTAGCAGAATTAGACTGAAAATAATACAAGAACAGTGCGGTTTCATTAAAGACACTGGAACAAGGAATGAAATATTTATGCTCAGAATAATATCAGAAAGAACAATACAAATGTCAGAGGTATATAACTATGTTTTATTGATTATTCCAAAGCGGTTGATAAAATACGATGCACCCTTTTAAATAGATAAATAAGCATTATTTACATGGAAAAGTATTAGAATAATTCAGAATTTATACTGGGAGCAAACCGCCTGTATACGGATAGAACATGTATTCAGTCAATAGACAAAATATTACAAGGAGCGTAAGACAAGGATGTGTATTCTCAGCGGATTTATTTAACCCTTAAAATAGGGTGAATCTGAGAGTATTAGAAATTATATAGGATTCATTATTGGTGGCTACAATCTTAACAACATAAGATGTGCAGATGACACAGTGTCGACAAGAGACAGGGAAAGGAAATTACACGAACTCACACAGAAGGTTTCAAAGCAAAGCGTGAAGAAAGTACTAAACATTAATTACAAGAAGACAGAATTTATAGCTGTCTGCAGATAGGAACAGTCGAATTAGAGACAGCAAAATTAATCAAGTACAAGAATTTTAACAGGGAACGGAAAATGTCACACTGTCAGTCTAATAAGCATTTGAATAGCGAAAGCTGTCTTCCAAAACCCAATCAAAGTATTAAGAAACAGGAAAATTTTGTTAGAAATAAAAGGGGAGATGACCTGTTATATAACATCAGTACTTATATGTGGAGAAATTTCCTACTGTTGAAGAGACCTGAGGCAAAAGAAATGTACAGAAGAATGCTGGGAATCCCATGGACTGAGCATGTGAGTAACGACGAAGTTTTTGGAAAAATGGATTCAAATATTCAAATTATTCCGGCTATTCTCTTCATCTTTGTTACCATATTTATCACAACGTTTCGGCCGCTGTACGCTCCGGCTTTCTTCAGGTGGTTGAAATGTTGAACTGAACCCTTTATTCCGCTCGCTGGAGTAGACTGTTCTAGTTTCACTTGCCATGTCTAATGGATGTCAGTTATTAGTTATCTCTCGTTAATTCACCTCTCCAAGTTCTCCACTGCCTTAAATAGATATTGAACTCACAACTCTTTGGGTCTTGTCACTGGATCTAACCAACGCTTAAATCCACTGTGCCATTGACATTCTACTCAGAAAAAGATAGTTGAAATTTCTAGTCCACATAATATGGAAAAGGAACTTAAAAAATTGGCTTCCATAGAATATATTGAAGTCAAGGGACAGAGAAAAGCAGCGAATGAATTATTTGCATATTTACATTGTTGGCAGACCAGGGAGTGGGAGTGCTCAATATCAGAGATAGAGCGTATGTAATATATATATATATATATATAAGTGAACAATGAAGTCAACACTCAGATGCGACAGGCTGTTTCATGCTGGACGCAATCGTCAGATCTGACAATTGCGTCGAGCATGAAACATCCTATCGCCTCTGAGTGTGGGCTTCAATGTTCACTTATATATATATATATGTGTGTGTGTGTGTAGTAATCCGTTGGTATAATCCGTTTCAAATAATATATATGTATGTGAGGGTATATATAGCCATAAAACTTCGAAGTAAGCATAAGTTAAGTGAAACAACTGTCTCTATCTTTGATATTGATTACTCTATCATAAAGCCTACTTGCCTTAAATGCATCTTTATCAGCAAACCACTAAAAAACAACAATTTTGGCTTCAAAAACAGTATTTCAAACTAATATATATATATATATATCTTTTTAAAGAACTTTCATTGTATATATATATATATATAGGGAGTAACCTTCCTTTTAATTTAAAGAACTTTCATTATATATAAATATATATATATATATATAATATTCTGGAAAGCATTTTTAACACAGGGAAACATAGGTTGAATATTTGAAAAAAAACACAAACTGAACACAATTTAAGCCTTGTAAGTAACACTACGTAATACCTAGTCATTTTTATAATTTATATTTGTTAATTCTCATATATATGCAAGAATTTGTCTTAATATTATATTGAATTTATTCTTAGCAATTTTTAACTTGTATTTCTTGAATCTTATTTGCGTTTCTTTTTATCCCAATTCTCAGACTTTAGATGCCTGTGTGTTGATCGCACAGTTAATAATATTTGACTTTGTCTGCCGAATCCTAGGGATTGGTCAGTTGGTCAGATTTTAGAGAAGTAGGTCTAGCCGAGAACATTTCAGCACCTTTTGGCATTAGTCTAAGTAAATATTAAAGATGGCGACCAATCGAACGTTAGTGGAAAATAATGACAGAAAATGATATGGTTGTTAGATTTTATTTGATATCTTCATCTCATCTGTAAGGCAATTGCTTTCCAAAGGGATGGCTTATGAATTTGAATGCCGCCTGTGTATTGTTCTTCATTTCATATTTGTTCTTCATTTCATATTGCCTGAGATTCGTAATAAAATGCAAAGAAAATAAGAATGAAAAAAGAGTTACGTCAAAATGTTACAGAAATAGGATAAAAGTAAAAACAGAATGTAAAAAATGAATAATTTTTACATGCACTAAGTAAAAAAATATCCAGACTATTTACTGAGAACAAACTACCTGCATAAAGATAGAAAAGGAATTGTGCGAGTACACAAAGCAGAAAGGGGAGTAAGACAAGGATACATCTTTTCACCGGATGTTTTTAACCAATTCTTTGAGGCGTCCTTAAAAGAAGTTCGACAATTTATTCTTGATGAGTAAAATATTACAACGTAAGATAGGTTATTTGACAACGTATTAACTCCTAATTTGTAGGCGTTTTGCAATGGACAAGTCTTTAGTAAACTGGACATCACTGCTGACCTGATTTCGATCCCTACGGGGTTACCCACACATTTCTCTTTGCACCCAAATAAACTAAGCTTAGTAAATAAGTACAGTTACAAATGTCAACAATTTGTTGGCAGACACAGAAAAACTTCAGTTCTTAACGGAAAACGAAATAAATGACTAACGATTAATTGTTTGAAGATAGAAGGTATTGTCATTAGCACGAGGGACAGCCCAAGATACGCATAACAAATTGTAGACGTCAAAATCAAACAAGTTCTTGTATTTTACTATTTGTTAATGGCAAATGATAGAAAATTCGATACAGATATTCAAAAAATCATTGGAATCGCAAAAGCTAAAGGTGCTTTCAAATATCTAAGCAAAGTATTAATAAACAGGAAAAGATCGTTGGAAAAATATAAGAGTGCTCAAATGTTATATAATATCAATGCTCCTATATTTCAGTGAATGTTGGAAATTTCCTCAGCGATGAAGAGGTAATTTGGTGCAAAAGAATTGTTCTCTATACGGAGAACACCATTGATGGAACTTGTGAGCAAATTAAACGGAATCAGAACTAAAACGGTTATATTTAGAATCGTAAAGGGACAATTGATATTTCTGGGACACAATAAGGAAAGAGGGCTTGGAGAATTTGACATTCAAAGGATATATTCATAGCAAGATGGGCAAAGGGAATGATCGAGTAACCTAACTCACGAGTTTGTGTAAACGGATGATAGAACGGGATAATAAAGACAGATGATTTGCTAAAAGCTAAAAGAGATAGGATGTTGTGGCGAGCCATGATCACCCACGTCCTGAACGAACACAACACGAAGAAGAAGCTCCATATCTTAATTCATATAATGACCAGATTCCGCTTTGTACAGAACCTCACTGACTGGTGAACAACAACGAATGTTAACCCCTTTTTGTATTCGATGACAGATCAATACAGAAAATATGTTTTTATACTATTTTTCACCCAAGAGTCATTTATGGTAGAGAATTACAGGCTGAGGTTGTTATTGGTTCGTTGGTTTTGTTTAGCGGCATATCAACACCTCTATGGGTTGTTAAACGCCGAAACTTAAATACGCAATTTTACGCCTTTAACTACAGATATTTTGTACATAATTTTACACTTTCAGGGTAAATATATATTGAGTTTATAGATGACAAAATGAATTGTTGGTAATTTTTTTTTAAAAATGTGTTACTGGTAATTTCACTACAAAAATGCATTGTTATGCTTTTTAGTGTTGCATTGATTGTCATTTTGCTATAAAAATGTATTGGTGTTAATTTTACTATAAAAATGTATTGTTGGTCACGTTATTATAAAAATATACTGTTAATTTTTATTTGGTGATTCACTATTTGCCACTAGCTAGGGCCCTAACCGTTGCTACCATTCTGGCTCAGGGTGGACCTAGGAACTAAAGCAGTTAAGAAGTAGTCCCACGCTCCTCAAAACCTTCAATCACCCGATCAGCGGTTTTGCTGCTGGATGTAGTTTATCGTCAGACCCAGGACGAGGGGTGTACATGGTGGTTCTAAAGAGATGCATAGGATATATGATAGACCCCAAACATGAAGAGGTCACATGTAGTTATAGTGTTTCGGGATTCTGTTTCACAATATAATATTTTACCAGTGAATTACAATGGAATGAGGATCTGTTGTCTCTTTATACATGGCATTGCTGGTTCCAAATATAAATGTCTAAACTGGTAGAACTACGGAATGTAGCTCGTCTGAATCTGTGCAATGAAAACAGCGATTGAATAACGAGAGACCGGCAATGTTTAGGCTGTGAAAAAGAGGCTCTAAGATAGAAAATAATTTATAACTCACAAGACTGTATAAACATTATTGAATTGTGTCAAGGCTAGAAAGTGAAGATTGAAAAGCTTCAGGGGAAATATGGGATCAATACTCAATATTTCTATCTGATTTGACTCTTGAAGGTAGAGCATGACAGAAGAGGAGCGATACAAGGAACCAACCATATTTTTTCAGTATCTTTAGCGGTGGGTTCTATATAAGAGTTCCACTTGTGGTCTGAAATGAGCTTGAGTCCAAATAGACGTTCTAGGCAAGGAACCTCTTTGTCAATATTTGAATGAAGAAGAAGAGAGCAAACTCACGAGTGCATTTTTCTTGGTTTCTTTAATAATCATGACGTTGTATTTTCTTTGTCGTGAAGCTTCAGGAAAAGGTCGGATAAAACTTTTTACAAACCAAAGAACACTTGTGTATTTGGCGAGGTAACCCCTGCTCCCCAGGCCGCCTTAATTAACTTGAAAAATGTAGTTGTAAGATGATATTTAGGAAAAAAAGATACAAAGAAAACTAATTTGCAAGTTTGCAAAACATTTTCCGGTAACAGACCATTAACAAGAATGCAACAAGAAAATTGAATTCCATTTTTGGAGAAAATGAGAGCGATAATTTGCGCATGCGCCGTCGATAAAACTAAACTGCATCCATTAACGGTCGTCGGCATTTTTTTTTCATTGTTAGGTTCATTTGAATGGGAGAATAAGTTTGTGAGTGGAATTTGCTTGCATGTATTTCAGCGCTTTTGTTTTAACAGGTCTTGAGTTTATATATATATATATATATATATATATATAGAGAGAGAGAGAGAGAGAGAAGGCATGATGTATGTGTCAATGACTAAATGAAGATATTCGTATCTGCTTTTATTGCGAAAACGTAATTTGTTAAGGATAATTGTCAGTTGCTTCGTTTGCGCATGACGGAAGTGTGATTATATGCTGTCTCTACTGGTACATTTGTGTATGTAGATACTCCCATATTAATTTTCGTTTGTGCTTACGCGTGCAGAAGTTTGTAAAGTGTGTTGAGTGTTTGGGCATATTATATATATGCTGTTAGCTTTTTTTGTATTCGTTCGTATTCGCGTTGTAATCGTAAGGATACACACCTAAAAGCATTTAAGTATGTATATATGTGAACGCATATACCTAAGAGTGTGTATCCTTGTGCAATATCATCGACGTGTGTACCAATTTCTGTGCTGTATTCATGTTATATTCTGTCGCCTTTACTGAGTATTAATTTCATGCAATTTAGATAGATACCAGGCTTAGCCTAATCTTTTCCCTGCGTCATGATTTTGAGGCGTTCATTGGTGAAAGAACATTTAAGAGGAGTAGGGGTACGCGAGATTGGCGGGAGAAGAGGCCTCTAACGAATATTTACTCTACTTAATAGAACGTAAGGAAAATAAACATTACTGCAAAACGCGAACCTAAATTGTTCAGCATTACTCTATGGCAGGTATTTTGTATTTCACTTTTCAGAAAAAGACATAGAGCATAGAACAAATATGATAGAAAACAGTAATAACAATTTAATACCTTGTTTTCTTATAGGTTGCTCTATTGAAATATATGTACCAGATGCTACCCACAAAGTTTCGGTAGCTAGCAAATTGAATGTATGGATTTTTACGCTTTTAATGATGGCATATACACTGAATCCAACATACAATTTGTAGATGTGGAATTAGTAAATAGGAAACACTTGAAACAGCTAGATGTATGGATCAGTTTTAATAAATTTAGAATAGGAGAAGATCAAATTTAACAAACTGAATAGTGTGCACTAGAAATAGTTTCACCAACCTCCACAAATTGCTAAAAAAAAACCCTGAAAACTCTTCATCATGTTCCTTGTTAGCCTCGACAGACCGAGACTTTCATAAGAAAGTCATGCATGGTCTCAAACCCATTCAGAAATATCGAAACTGTCAGCTCTATACAACTGCTTTCTAAGATCAATGGTTAAAATGACTTTGAGCGAGTGAAAAGAACATCCTTCTTTGAACATTGTGGATTGGCGGTACATAATCACAACCTAAGAACTATACCAAATAACAGAAACCACATCACTTGAGGACTTTCAACAGCAACAACTAAAATGGATAGCACATATAACATGGAGGAAAAATAATGACATAATAAAGATATTGAAATTCCACACTATTTCACATAAGAGGTTAGGAAGGACCCCCCCCTCAATCCTGGAAAAAGCGATGGCAGCTACTGGATTTGATACAAATATCTTCCTGAAAAATTGTTTTAAGATTTCATAAATTTCGGCCAACACTAGTATTGTCTGCTATGTCAATGAATTCCAAATGTTTCCTTATAGGGAAACGGTTAACATTGCCATTACCACGTTGGAAACCAAATTTCCAGAATTATATTTACTGATTAAATTCCGTTGACTTATTGATAATACTATTCTTTTTATCCATACATACGTACAATCTTCTGCTTCTATGTGCCGTGTTCATTCGGGGCGATTTCCACAACTTCCTATCCTTTGTAGCTCTTTTCACTGTCCTATTTGCTTTCACTAAGCCCTATGAGTAACAAATTTTCCAAGCCTTATGTTCCCTTTACGTTTTCAAGAAAGTTTAACTGTCCATCACATTAAAATTTCCTCGTTGCTTTGGGAAAATAACGGAAATGATATTCTCGATATGAAAATTTAGAACCATAAATTTCTCAATTGCCTCAAGTCTTTTTTTTTCTGTAACAAATTAACCAATTAATGAACACTTGCTATCTATTATCGTTGATATTAGATTGCAGTTCATTGAATTTTTCTTTGTTTCTAACGAAATTTTCTGTTTTTTTTAGTAGTCTGATTAGTTTTGGAAAGACATTTTTTTTTCCTATCCCAGTGCACGTTCGGATTTATATCACATTTTTCTTCGTCTATTTAAACAATTCACAGCTATCTAAACAGCTGTACTTTTTGAATTTGGCATTTGCAATTCATAGTGCGTATCTTGGTTTCTTTTTCCCTTGTTAACAACAATACATTCTGTCTTCTTCCAAATCAAATACCATTGAAGTGACTTGTCTAGATCAGTATTGAATACTACTATCACGACAGATACTGTCGAGTTAAGTTTTGTTAAGTTTGGGAGTTCAATACCTAGTTAAGGCAGTGGAGAACTTGAAGAGGTGAATTAACAGGAGATAATTGATAACTGACGTCCATTAGACATAGCACGTGAAATTAGAACAGTCTATCCCAGCGAGCGAAATAAAGGGTTCAGTTCGACATTCCAACCACCTGAAGAAGGCCGGAACGTACAACGGCCGAAACGTTATGATAAGTATGGCGACAAAGATGAGGACAATAGTACGAATAATGTAAATAGTGAGTTAAGTTTTGTGTCTTACCAGACCCCACACCCTAACAGTTAATCTTTTCTTGACTATATTGTTTATGAGTTCCTAATTTCCTTTCTGTTGTCAGTAACACAGTGTCATCTGAGTATCTTATAATAATAATAAATCATGGTTCGTTTTCCAGCTCCCTTAGGACAGCTGTGGTGTCGATGTTGAATAAACCCAGTGGGAAGACATATGCTTGTCTTACAGTAACTTATATATTCTTAAGTGTTGACTTTCATACTTCTGAATGTGTATAATTATAAAGGTATGCGCGTGTGTGTTTTCACATGGGTGTATTTTGGACATTTTATTGTATCAGATTATTAGATAAGTTTGTCAAAAGAGTCTGTCTTACTGAAGAATATATGAAAATGATCCGAGGACTGTCCTCAAAATTGACATTTCAAAATTACTATTACTTCACTTCTCACACAATAACTTAAAATATAAAACATATTCCCCATGACTATACTCGCCAAGTTATATCTGGGATTTTACTTGCTTAAATCTTTTTAGGGCAATATCTTCTTTTCTATTTTGTTTATTAAGATGCACTCATGTTTATAATTTGAAATTGTTTAAACAGCCGGGAACTTAGATCTTCGTTCTGGTTAGATATCATTTTCTCAGATCAAGGACAAAAATCCTACTGTGAAATAGCTCAATGAATAAAGCTCCATGGGTTAAAATTGATGTCAAACTTCATAAATCAATTCGCCAAATACTCAAGTTATTTTCTGAAAACACACAGGATAAGCTAAATGGTTTCTTGAAACTTATCTGGAAACCTGAGCGTCAATTTCCGAAACAAAAGGTAAGAATAATTGAGTAAGCAAGAGCTTTAAAATGATAAAATCCCCAAACAGGATTTAGATGTTTCTAAATGATGATCTTTTTCTATGTGTCGTGTTACTTCAGAGCCTTAGCGATCATGGCTCTCCACAATTTCCTGTTCTTTGTAACTGTTAATAAATTTTGTCGTTTTCTTATATTTCCTAAACCTTGTTCCAGCATCCATTCACTCAAACTCGTTAGGTAGGTTATGAGCTGATTTCCTCTGTTCCTTCAACACCGTGTGGGAATATTTAAGTCCGCCAGTTAATGATCCGACGGGCACATGTGTCTGTAGAAGCAAGCGAAGGGCATTTTGAACATTTGTTATGAGTTATGATGATGAGGTACAACAATGGCCTTTTCGATATTTTATCTTGTTTTAGTGTAGGAACATGCCCCCAAAGTTAGAAAAAGTATTTATGATACACACAGGATTGGCGACTGGATTAATGGAGGTTCAGAATTTATCTGTTTTAGGTTGTGATGTGTAATTTTGTCCTCTTTTTCGTGATATGGTTGTAGGTAAAATAGTCAAAATCTTTTTTTTTTTCGTTTTTTAATTTAAGCATTACGCCCCGAGCAAGGCATGAAGCCACTAGGATGCAGGGGGTTGCAGAAGATTTGGAGCAAGAACAGATAGGAGTGATAGAAGAAAGGATGAGAGGGATAGTGGATAGATCAAGGTAAGTGGAGATGTCGATTGACATTACATTAGAATAGTTGGAGATTATAGCTCTCAGGGAAACAGTAATAGGGAAGGGTGTTCCACAGGCGAGAGGTGCGAGGTATGAAGCTATTGGAGTAGAAGAGACGGCTACATTTAAAAGTTTCTACTGTGTAAGGGTGGGAGCGGGATGCCAGCCTCGTAGGGCGCTTGAATTCATGGAGTCTGGGAACCAGTGAAAGCAGCTCATCGGAGCAATTACCATGGAAGTATTTTTGTAAAAAAAAGACAGAGAGGCGAAAGCGCGTCTGTGAGAGAGTGACTGTTTAAAGATGCCAGATCAGGGCCAATTATATTACATATCCGTCTCTGGATCTTATACATAGGAGTTTTAGTGGGTTTTTATGTGGTTTAGACATTTTCTTCACAAATGTCACACGTGACTTCGAAAATATAGAGACAAAATCCAAAGATATACGAGCATTTGAAAAATGATTGTTAATACAAACCCTCACAAATAAACACAGACACTAGAATAATATTGAAAGAATTTAAGCCCTACCAAAGATATATATTTAAAATTCTTCTTATGATTGGAGAATAAAAATTATAAACATCTATATACACACACACACACACACACACAAATATATATATATATATATATATATATATATTAAATGAAATATATATAAAATTCCTTATTTATTACGTTAATTTATAGATACAACTATTTAAGTAAATGCACTGTTCAACATTTACCGGCCTGAATGTCCGATAAATTTTATAGAAATATATAAATATATGTACATATTATTATTCTTATATCAAACATTGTGATCATGTGTTTGAAATAGATGTCTTATTTTTATTTATTAAACAGTGTGTATTATGCGTATCGGCCTGCGCATTCGATGAATGATGTGTTTCTCGGTAGGGATCGAATAAATTTGTACATACAAATACAACACACACACACACACATATATATATATATATATATATATATATATATATATATATTTAGTGTATTGGGACAAATGATCATTATTCAAACATATATTGTTAAATATAACAGACATTGAATAGATAGATAGATACAAATATTTAAGTAAATGCTTTGTTTATAATAAACAGTATTAACAATATTTGCCGGTCTAAACTTCCGAGAAATTTTCAAAGTAATAAAAATGTCCTCCGACAGGAATCGAACCTTAAATTACACGGAAATCATATAGAAAAACGTACTATACTATTTAATACAGTTGGAAGCTTTTCGTTAGCAATGTTGAAATATTGCTTTTAAACCTTGCCAACCAGACTTCGTACATTTCATAATATATGACGTCATTTTTTAAGTATAAAGATACGCTTAAAGAAGATATGAGTTAGAGAGAAATGAGAAACTTTTAGTTTAAAATAATTGTTCAACTTAGTCCATTTCATATATATATATATATATATATATATATATATATATATATATTATTTAAAATATTATTATCAAAATATTATTATATTTAATCCGTATTTAAAATAGACGCAAATTTTTATTTGATAAACAGTGTGTATTATGCCTATCGGCCTGCATATTGAAATTTAAAAAAAAGATGTGTTTCTTAGTAGGTCATGAATGAATATATATATATATATATATATATATATATATATATATATATATATAGTGTATTAGCAGCAGATCATTATTTAAACATATATTGTTAAATTTAACAGAAAACGAATGTTTATTATGTTTGATAATGAGCAGTTCTAAACTCCGCATAGTTGCTTTAACTTCGGGCGAAAATAAAGACATAAACTGTTCAACATTTGGATATTTTTTTATTAATCTGTTCCTTGATCTAAATGAGCCGAAAGCTTCGAACAAGGAACAGCTTACATTATTTACATTATTCGGACTATTGTCCTCATCTTTGTCTCCATATTTATTACAACGTTTCGACTGGGGTAGACTGTTCTAGTTACACGTGCCATGTTTAATGGATGTCAGCTATCAGTTATCTCCTGTTAATTTTCCCTCTGAAAGTTCTCCACTACCTTAACCGGGTATTGAACTCACACTCTTTGGCACAGTGGATAAAGGCGTTGGTTAGATCCAGTGACAGAAACCAAAGAGCGAAATAAAGGGTTCAGTTCGACATTCCAACCACCTGAAGAAGGCCTGAGTGTACAACGGCCGAAACGTTGTAATAAATATGGCGACAAAGATGAGGACAGTAGTCCGAATAATGTAGATAATGTACATAATACGTCATCTCAGAAATATAGACAGATATTGAAGGAACAGCTTAATAAAAAATATTCAAATGATGGACAGTTTTGTCTTCATTTTCTCCAGAAATTAAAGCAACCATATGAAGTTTAGAATGGCTCATAATCAAACGTAATAGACATTCATCGTCTGTTATATTTAACAATAT
>CAHIKZ030002553.1:80000-220000 GCA_903632075.3 Acanthosepion pharaonis
TCTGATGCTTTCAGAGCAAAATTAACCTGATGCGAGACTTAATGAAACGACCTCATTGACACTAATTAATCTATGCATACTTCAGAGAATATTTTGTATACAAAATGGTTAATTGACTGTCAAGACAATTTCACTGAGTTTTCTCCAAGCAACGAACAACATAATAATTTGAACAAGTTGACAGAATAGTTTTTAATTAGCACACTAATTCAACGCCTAAATCTGGACAAGTTGCGCATAAACAATAACGTTACACTCACATGGAAACGTATTTAAAAATAATACACAATAGAGTTTGCATTCAGTGACAAGAAAGCACAAAATCTAATATTTTTTTTGAGATGTATAAAATTTTTAATTTTATAAAATTATTTCTCTCTCTCTTCTCTCTCTCTCTCTCTCTCTCTCTCTCTTTATATATAAAAATATATAAAAATGTTCAAATAACACAGCCTCTCAAAATATATATTAATTTCAAAATCCAGACCAAAAACCCACATGGAAAATAAGAAAAATATATAGCACCGGCATACAACAGCACCAAATAATGTAACATTCGCTTCGAAGAGAAAATAGCAAACATAATCTTTTTAGAACAAACTATGCTACCTGCATCATGGCTAAAATACTAAATAAAATCCCATGAACTAAGACTAAAAAAATTATTTCTAATGCCAAAATTTAGAAACAAAGAAGATATACAAAACAAAAAATAAATTTAATATTCAATTAAAATAATAAATCTGAAATTGTGAATAAATAACTAAATAAAATAAAATAAATAAACTAAAAGCCATACCTAAAGCAATAACAAAACAAATTGGAATGGCCAGTTCCCTCTTTCTACCACTCCTGTTCATCTCCCAGTGGCTATCCGCGAAAGGAATAGTGACACGTGGGCTGAAGATCGCTTCTGGCGGGAATCTGATTGTCTCCATCTAATGTTGATTCCTGTGTGTGCCTGTGTCATGTGAGCGATCAGCAATATTTTATCATTTATGCCTTTTCTTTAACTTTATGCTATTTTTCCTCCATCAATTTGCAGAAACTTCTCAATTCTTTTTCCTTTGTGCGTTTCCTATAAGTTTAAAATTCTCCAAGCCTTCTTTTCTCGTGATGTCTCTCAAAAATGGCAGCTGTCTTTCTTCGATTATTATGAGCAGTTCATTTCCATAAGAATTCTTTTTTTTTTCTTTTTTTTCTAGCGTTCTCTAGCCAACGTATTCTGAACTTTCGTTAGGTCACGGTTGCAACAAATCTTCCTTTGTCCCATTTGTTACGAAATAGTCCAGCGTCAACTATTATAAAGTAGTATAGACATCACATCGTTCTATTGCGTTTTTTCAATTATTAAAAAAGGCCAGACCATTACTCCGGCTAAAAACACATTTGATTTTTTTCTCTTTTGTTCGTAAAACCCCTGATGATGACACATGCGAATTGAAAGCATGTACAATTTTTTTTTAATTAGCTATTTTACACATCCAAAATAATATTTGTGATGTTATTCGCTTTCGAGGAAAAAACAATCAATAAATTTAATAGACATAAAATGTCTATTCTTTTCAATAAGACTGGTTAACAAGAATGATGGCTGCCAAAACTAGGTCTCACCATTTTACCGTATGATCTATCCTAATAGTTTCTTTTCACACTTTTAGAACTCCTTACCGATATTTTACTACCCTGTCACCCACAATTCTCCAAAAATGCAAATGCAACGTCAATCGCCATCATATATCTTATTTATTGTCTTTTCTCCTCATTTCTTCTCAAAATTCTTATTCTCTTTCTCTTTCATTGACCTAACATGGTGTGAAATAATTAAACAGATTGCTAAAAAAGATAGACTGATGCATGTAATGTCTGTTATCACGAAAATGTAATTCGTTAACAAAAAAGATGGAAAGGATAGACAGACCAAAACACGCAAGGATAGATAGATAGATAGATAGATGCACAAACCGGGATAGAGAGAGACGAACAGAGATGAAGAGACAGAGATGAATAGATAGATAGATAGATAGATAGACTTAGGGATAGATAGATAAATACACACTTAGATAGATAGATAGATAGATAGATAGATACACAGACTTAGATGGATAGATAGATAGATAAATAAACAGACTTAGATAGATAGATACACAGACTTAGATAGATAGATATACTTAGGGATAGATAGATAGATAGATAGATAGATAGATAGACTTATAGATAGATAGATAGATAGATAGACTTAGGGATAGATAGATAGATAGATAGACTTTAGGATAGATAGATACATAGACTTATAGATAGATAGATCAACAAACTGCGATAGAGAGAGAGAGAGACAGAGATGAATAGATAGATACATAGACTTATAAATAGATAGGTTGATAGATAGATCTGAGCAGACTAGAAGACAGAAGTATATGATGAAATGAAAGAGATGAAATATGAATAATTTGGAGTAAAATAGGAATCATAACCTTAAGAAATCATCGCACACAAGAGATGCTATTGCTTTCTTCAAACTCTCAACAAAATTACTTTACCTTTCATATTCGCTAAGAAATTCTTGTTGTCTACTTTTAAGGCGCGTGCTTGCTTTTTACACGTTTAAAGTGCGGTCTATGGACTAATTCTTCCATTTCTTAAAAACAAATATCCTGAAACTTGACCTAGAAATCTCCGGAAAGAGACGTCGACATTAAAGCGGATATGATGGCAGCATCCGTTTTTGGAAATAACGAAACGTTTAGAAGAAACTTCATTTAGCGTCTTTAATCCCAGTCAACAAGGTCATATTTTATTTTATTTTTTTTTTTGAGAGAGAGAGAGAGAGTTAGTTTCTAACAGGATATGCTTTGATTCGCATTTCTCAAAAAGTAATTTTCTGATCCCCATTAAATTTGATATCAAGAGAAAGGAACTTTGCAATTTTGCTGGCTTTCCCGCTATCATTTTGATCGTGAAATTACGAAAATGAATGGAAAGAGAATTTAACAAAAACGTTTATTTCAGTTACTCGTACTGAATTTTAAACTGTACTAGCAGTTGTCTACGTAATTATAATCATTAAAAGGCTGGTTTCCTATCTGTGCTCCCTCATTTGATGGGCACACAGATAGGAAAACTGTTGTCAATGTATGATACTTAATATACAGCTTTTAGGCTTTCAATTTAGTTCCGCCTTAACTTAAAAATGGTATTTAATGTTATTGTAATGCATGCACGTGTTTGAGTAGACTCGTTGTTTAATTACAACAGTTACATTAACGTCTATCGTCCGAGATCATCGTTATATCTATTGAAGGATCAAAAAATACGAAAGGCCTATCATAGCCTCAGGCTAAATAAGATTTTCGATTTTTTTCGCTGTTTGTAAATAAACAGGGATTCCCACTCAAGCTCGTGTACCAACTAAAATAACAATTATGACAATAAAAAAATATTGTTGCATTGAAAAAAAAAATTAACTGCTGAAATATATATAATATATATATATATATATATATATATATATATATATATATATATATATATATAATTATATTCCCTAATAATATATATATATAATTATATTCTTATATATTTATATATATATATATATTATATAATAATATATATATATATAATTCTAATAATATATATATATATAATTATACTCTCTAATAATATATATATATAATTATATTCTCTAATATATATATATATATATATATATATATATAATAATATATATATATATATATATATAATTATATTCTCTAATATATATATATATAATTATATTTCAAATAATAATATATATATATATTTTAATTATATATATATATAATAATATATATATATATATATATATAATTATTTCTAATAATATATATATATATATATAATTATATTTCTAATAATATATATATATATATATAATTATATAATAATATATATATATATATATATATATATATATATATATATATAATATTATTATTATTATGAGAGATTATAATAAAAAAAACATATGTTCCGGTTTATCATGGCATGAAAAAATAACCCCTACCTTCACCCTCGGAGCCTACATTTCTATTTAGCGCAGATCTGACATTTAATTGTTTAATAAAGACATACCCAAAAGTATACTTTAATTCTGAACCCCCCCCACACACACACACACACATGCACTTTATATTTCGGAAAAGAGGTAACACTTGGCTTTTGAAATTTTCTTAAAAAAACATTTAATCACCAGTTACTTACCATAGCCTGAAGAAGTACAATCAAAGTATTGAAACATGAAAGCTTTTGTGTAGCGATTTCAACATTTTTATTATAATCTCTTATTATATAGAGAGAGCGGGTACTGTGGAGTAATGGATAGAGCTCCGATTAGGGAATCGGAGAGCCGAGTTCGAATTTCAGTCGAATCCAATATATTCACTTTTAAATTCTCTTCCCCAGCTATGACAGGACAGATTGCTTTGGATGGCAACTGATCTAAAAGAAGGACAACTCTGAATTCAAAACCTGCAGATGGTCTTTTGGGACTTTGTGGCACAAAGTATCTGTATTCGGCTCTTCAAAAAGTGTGATTGGTTATGCACAAAGCTTTGACTACTATAATCAAATGTGCAAGTGTGTGACTGTCGGTTCCTAGGAACTGAGTTGCTTGACCCTCATACGTCGAAAAAAAACGAAGGAGCATATATTATATATATATATATATATATATATATATAAATATATCTTCTTCAGGCGATATAAGTCAAATGATTTCCTAACGAGTTATTATTCATATATGACGGCACAACATTAAGTGTGATAGAAAGGGAGGAGCAAGGCAATAACATTAAAAATGTATTGGAGTGTGACTAAACAAATTATACATACTTTCATCCAGGTTCGTACTTTTTGGTGTGTATGCATCCTGACATTACTTCAGACCTTTCAATTAGTAGATGCTTTTGGTCGGGAAATGTTATCATAGTTAATTTTCCCCTTTCATTACGCTGTATGGATGTTGGGAGTTGAAATTAAGGTACTATCCGGTGAATGTTGGTTTACGGTATACGGATGTCATAAACCCAAGCTCTGTTCGAGATATTAGATCATCCAGGAATGGGGGTGTGTTGCTACTCTCTTTCTCCATTGTGAAATGTATCGAAGGTCTTATTGGGTTCACATGGTCCAGTAGAACCTGGACATCTTCCTGGTGTGGCCAGAGTATGAAGGTGTCATCTACGTACCTTAACCATATAGTTGGCTTTAGAGATATAGATTCTAATGCCATTTCCTCAAAGTATTCCATGTATATATTCGCCATTGCTGGTGATAATGGCGAGCCCATTGCTAATCCCTCATCCTGTCGATATATGTGTGAACAGTCTACCCCAGTGAGCGAAATAAAGGGTTCAGTTCGACATTCCAACCACCTGAAGAAGGCCGGAGCGTACAACGGCCGAAACGTTGTAATAAATATGGTGACAGAGATGACGATGATAGTTTGAATAATGTAAATAATGTACATAATACCTCATCTCAGAAATATAGACAAAGTACATTTAGTTGACATTTACTTTTATCTCTACAGTTACATGTCTCACTGTTAACGATATCTTGCTACACATTAGCTTTGAAATTCCTGTCGTTTTGTCTTTTTATTGTAGTTTCCAAATTCCTAGTACAGCAGTAGCTTAGCTTTATTTCTATTAAAGATTTTGTGTAATCCGGAACTTTTATTAAATAATTTAAAAAATATTTTCCTTATTTTACATTTCACCACTAAATTAAAAGTGGGGTTAAACCAAATAATATTTTTATTTTCGCTGAATTATTCTTCATTTGTTGTTTTATTTGAGGTTTAAATTCTAGTGTAGTTTTATGACTTTTCTTTTAAAGTCTTTTTCATACACTTTCTTTTTTCATCGAAATTTTTTTTTGCAAGAGGAATTTCTAGATAACCTGCATCGATTCCTTTAAAGATGTGCTTGATTATACTCCAAGGTTGGTCAGATTCAACATACCTTAATTTTGTGTTTGGTTTCATTTATGGCGAGACACTGGCAGTTTTTAGATTTAATTCTACATCTAAATTTTGGGCAACCTTCTTATTCATATCGACCTCTATTTCAAACCCAAGATTAAGGTAAGTCCCGACAATACAATCCCAAAACTTTTACCTTACTCCTCCCCCTCTATCAAACTTCATGTTGTGCGTTCATATATAAAGAATAAAGTGCTAGAAAATCGCCTGACGGTTCTTAAAGGTTGAGACCATGGCAGTGTAATTGTCTCATCTCCTATCCTTTGAAATTATAAAATCTCTGCACGTTAATTTTTTATTTTCTTTATATGTGTATTGATCATTTTTTTTACTGATATAATTTAAATATGACCAATAACTTATTTATATAATACACACACACACACACACACACATATATATATATATATATATTAGTCTAACAAGAAGCGGAGACAGTCAGTTTCATGGTTCAACACAATCTTCAGGCTCGTAGATTGTGTTGAAGCATGAAATTGACTGTCGCAGCTTGGTGTTGACCTCAACGTCCATTTTTTTTTATTTACATACGCCATATTTCTAATACTGAACAATTTTACCCATATGCATATAGCACATCTTAAAGCTTTATTTTTATTATATAACACATTGGGTGCAATAAAGTCACTATACAGTTATTTATAATAAAAAATTGGCTTGCAGTTCGAATAGTATCGGTAATTATTTTACTATTGTTTACCATTTTTGTTGTTATAAATCAGAATCATTTTCATAATAAATTTCTGAACTGTTGATTAATTGCTTTGTCTTAATTGTTATTTTAAGTAACTGTATATGACTTTATCGCCATCATTATATATATATATATATATATATATATATATATATAGATAGATAGATAGATAGATATGTGTGTGTGTGTGTAAGCAATTAACGGATTAATGAATTTTTTCTTATTACTATAAACATTATATTCAGTGGATACACGTATTTCAGTAGGTTTCCCAGTTTTTAATTTACAAGTATACGTATGTGCGTTTGTGATAAACATGAGCAAATGTTAATAAATTCTTAGCCTAAGCCATTTCCTAAGATCTGGTTAAATTACCAAATTCATTAGACTTATTTTAAAATCCCTTCTTGCATTAGTTTGAAGGTGATTATCACTGACTCATCTACAATTCTACTCTGCGTTTAATTTATGACTACAATTTAATTAAAATGCTTGAGTTCGTCTGTATTAGAAAACTGTTCTTAAAGAGAAAGAAAGAGATCGCAAACACACACACACACACACATATATATATATATATATATATATATATATATATATATATATATATATTTATTTAAGTTTAACTCATTTGGTTAAATCCTTTTTGAAAAACCAACCACGTGTAATGACGAATGTATAATCCAAAACTACTAATCACATGCTGCAGTTAATAAATTTGACGTAAATTAACATAACCCAATTTTTGCAAGACAGTGGCAGCGTACACAGTGAATTAAAGGGAAAATGTTTTATTTTATTTCAACGCAAAGTGTACAGCAAGAATAGCAGTAAAAAAAACCTTTGAATTTGATTTGTCTAAATTAAACGCGCCCGTTATATTCACCTGCAATTGCACCAATCGACATTTTTGATCGCTGCAAAATGCTTTGATGTGAAAAACGGTCTCTAATCAAAGAGTTCGTTGAAGACTTTTTTTTCCGTCAACACCCACGGAATTTTACTCAAATCCTATTGAAGACTTGCTTGGTAAGTGGCAACAAGTTATTGCAATTAATGGAGAATGTATATTTAAATAATTGATATTATTTTTCTTTTCTTAAGGATTTTTTTCATTTTCTTATATTCTTTCACATTAAATGTCTTGGTTTCCTTCCTTGGGGTAAAATGATTAAAACATTTTACAGGTTTAAGAATGAATTTGATAAAAAAACGGAATTTATTTGTGAACCAAACCAATATATATTTATTTATTAAAGACTTTTTTTTTATGTTTAACGTTCTTTTTTATAGATACGTATTTACTTAAAGTATTTAAGTAAATGCTCTGTTTATAATAAACAGTATTAAATAACATTTACCGGCCTGAATGTCCGAGAAATTTTCATAGAAAACATTCGTTCTTTGACAGGATTCGAACCTGCATCCTATACGGAACCGTCATTTACGCTGACGTGCCTAACCTCTCGGCCACAAAAGAGCGGTCGATAGGCAAGGTCGAATTTACTGCTTATAAACTTCAATCTTCCATGAATCTCGTACATTCATAACTGCTCTGGCGTATCAAATGTAAACAAATGACGTCATGTATTAAGAAATGGACAAAGTCTGACAATTTATTTATTAAAGACATTTTTTTTTATTATAAACAGAGCATTTACTTAAATACTTGTATCTATAAAAAAGAACGTTAAACATCAAAAATGTCTTTAATAAATATATATATATATGTGTGTGTGTGTGTGTGTGTGTGATCGCTCGAGAAAAATCGTCGAAGATTATGTTTATAAAAAAGTAATTTGGACTTTACTAACCAGATGCTTCTCTGCAGCTAAATGTTACAACACGTCAGATCAAATGGCGGTTTCCGTATAGGAAAACAGGTTCGATTCCTGTCGGAGAACGTATATTTTCTGCTAAATTTCTCGAGCATTCTGGACAGTGAATGTAATTAATGCCGTTTAATTAACAACAGAACATTTATTTTTAAATAATAAATCTATAAAAACAACGTAATAGAAGAAAATATATTAAATAATTTTCGAACTTAATCCATATATATATATATATATATATATATATATATATATATATATATATATATGAGGTGTGCTATATTTATGGGATAGAGTGCTCAATATCAGAGACAGAGCATATATATATAAACTCCATAAAAATAACGACAAGAATAGATTACCCACAATGCACCACTGACCTATATACATAAATAGACGAGAAAAAATCCAGCATCGCGGCCTGACGATTGCGTCCAGCATGAAACAGCCTGTTGTCTCTGAGACAAAATTCAATGTTGGTTACAATTATTATATATATATATATATATATATATATATATATATATATATGATAAGGAATTACGTCCGACAATTATTTAATTGGTTGTTTTTATTAGCAGCGAGGCAGGTTTATGACAACGTCTAAAATGTCGAAACGCGTCACACGAAAAACTTTTTTTTCTGTCATAAATTTTTTCCAAAAGATTTGTTCTATATATATACAAATTTGTATCGTGATTTCCTACACACACACACATATATATATATATATATATATATATATATATATATATATATATATATACTCTAAAGATATAGTTTAAAATATCGGATAGAGCGTATGGTAAATGTAAAACTCGACAATGAGGTCAATACTGAGTGGCGAAAGTTTGTTGCATGCTTGATCGCAATCTTCAGACTAGAAAGTTTGGGTTTAAACATAAAACAAACTGTCGCAACTGACTGCTGACCCCATTGTCGACTTACATATATCAAATTCTATGAGAATATGAACTTATTAAGAGATGTGTGTGAATATGTATGTTAATATATGCAACTGACGCTTGTTAACAGAAAACGAACAGCGGAAAAACTTAGATCCATATTACTTACATTAGGCATACCAAAGTCATTGATGTTCCGTCCATACCTCTTTAAGCATACCGGATGAAGACTGAAGTGGTTCCCCGATATGTAAAAGCCGTTCCCAATCTGATTAAAAGTCAGCTAGTAAAGTTGTTTGTACGCATAAAAGTGTGCAGGCGTTCCTGCTTCTAGCGCCGCCGCTTACCACAAAATATCCCAAGAAGCTGACCTTGGTTGTTTATTTATAGAGATCATACAATAATGTGTCAACGAAACATATCTGCATTAAGTTATGTAAAAATAATCAGTGATTTTAATGTAAAATTGAATTGAAATATTATAGAATGTTATTACTAAAATATTCGTAGAAGTCTAGCGTATCGCTTTTTATCGATTCTTTATCTGATCCGCTTAATAAGTTAAGGAACAGTGTTATCTTGAACTTTTGAGGACCGCTGGTCATACAAGGAATAGTGCACGGAACGAAATCATAGACAGTCTGATTATATAGATCGTTAAGAAGCAGCGGTGACGACTACCGGTAAAGTCTTCGGGGCCAAGTCGATAAGGTTTCTGTCACGCAAGGATAAAAATTCAAATTAAAATCTCATCGGTCGTTTATTTTCAGTCCACACTGCTGACTTAAAGATTGTAGAATGACCGTCGGAGATTTACGAGAAAAATGCAACAGAAATAAATTAACTAAGCAATCAGTTTAGCGATCTGTGACGATTAAGTAGGGATAGGACCAGGCATATTATCAGATTTTGACAGATTGCATATTGGCGCTAGTTCACAGCTAGCTCTACATCTTAGTAAGAGATAGATAGATAGTAAGAAAGAATGAATTAGCGAGATAGTAAGATAGATAGATAGGAAGAATGGATGAATCAACCAGATAGATAGTAAGAAAGGGTCCCGAAAAACTTTAGAGATAAAGAAATAATAATATATATATATATATATATATATATATATATATAGAGAGAGAGAGAGAGAGAGAGGAGAGATACTAGATAGAAAGAATGAATCAGCGATATATATATATATAGATAGAAGAGATAGATAGATAGATAGCGAAAAAGGAGGGATCAACGATACATATATATTACATTGCATCTAGACATAGAGTTCTGTTGTTAATATTTCATTCTCTCAAGTGGTACGACGTCATAGAACTGCATCATGAACTTGCGATCTGCGTCTGCTATTCCGCGACCGTTATCGTCGAATAGCAATCTTCTATGTCAACATAAGAGAATATCATCTTTGATGGTGAATATATTTGTTTAAATGTTCACAACCACTCTGAAGATTATGTGAACCGAAAGCTTAGATCAAGAAACAGGATAATAAAAATATATCCGAATGTTGGACAATTTTTGTCTTTATTTTCGCCCGAAATTAATGTAACTATACGAAGTTTAGAACGGTTCATGATCAAAAATAATAAACATTCGTTGTCTCTTATATTTAACAATATATGTTTAAATATAGATAGATAGATAGATAGATAGTCAGTCCTGGGAGCAACAGCAACTAAGAAGTCGTTCCATGCTCCTCAAAATCTCCAATCGAACGAATTGGGCATGCCATGTCTCAGTCTTCTTCATATTCGGATGCAAGCCAACGTTTCCTTTATTTTACAGAGAAGTTCACTCTCTACAAGGCCCAGGGATCGTTCTAGGTAGAGGGTTACATGAAGAGGCAGGTTATTCGGATAGGAGGGGAAGATAACGCTTAACCCTAGACTTGAACTGATTATGATTCTAATGATCGGGGAAACATCCTCTTGGGAGTCGGCTCCCCCAGAACAGTGTTTCCTGGGAAGAAGGTGTCCGAGATTAACTTACTTCTCACCAATGGTAAGTTTTAGCCATTCTTGATTACAGCAATTTTGGCTTGTTTAATAACGTCTCTCCTTTTTTTCAGACAATACCCTGTTAGTATCAAGCTACTCTCATCTATGAACAATAGTTCATCTTGCAATGAAAGTTCGTGGAAGTAAGGAAATTAGTGAATTTCAGCGAAGGAAAATAAAAGGATGGCATCAGTGGGGAAAGTCAAATAGAGAAATTGCTATGTTCATTTAATGAAAAAGGCCATTGTCGTGTGGAACAACGTTCAGGAAGACCAAGCATGGTGTCTTAGTGAACGAAAATGGCGCTGAATAGGGAAGTCATCAGAAACCGTCGTCAGAGCGTCAAAGATGTCGCCAACAGCATGGAAATGTCGCCATATGCGGTGAGAATGACTCTGAAAGAGCTAGACTATCAACGAAGTGTTGCAAGAAAGAAGCCCTTGATTTCAGAGGTTAACAGGAACCTTCTTATGGACTGGGCGAGACAATTCGAGAGCAAGGATTATGAATTTTGGTAGTCTGTAATTTGGTCAGATGAAAGTAAATTCTGCCAATATTCTAATTCGAAATTGGTTTATGTTTGGAGAAATCAAAATGACACTTGGAACATTGAATGTCCTCAGTCGACCATAAAACATGGAGGGATTGGCGTAATGGTGTGCGGTGTCTTGTGTGATTTGGAAGGAAATCTGAGCTGATTCTTGTTGACGAGCGGTTGAATGGTCCAAAATACTGTCAAATGTTAGAGAAAGGACTACTCCCACTTGAAACCAATAACATTGAGAAGAATGTCTACGTTTTTCAAGAAGATGGAGCGCCATGTCATACGAGCAAAGCAGCAAAGGCATGGAAGGAATCGCAAGGAATTAAGTCACTGCCATTGGTAGCCTAAAGTCCTGAGATGAATCCAATACAGCACGTTTGGGAGCACCTTGACCGAAGACTTCGAGAGCGTGCAACCAAAATCACACCAGTTGCAACCCTTAAAGAAACATTGCTAAAGGAGTGGCAAAATATGGATCAGACGATTGTTGATAACTTGATCAAATCAATGAAAAATTGAATACAAGCAATGAAATTATCAAATGGAAGATCTAATGCATACTAGTTCTAAATACTGTTTATGTTGAATAGGGATTACGTAATTAAATTTTGAAATTGGATGTAGTTTATTTCTCCTGGCTAAAAACTTTTCTTAGGCTACTGTATTCCCGGCTGTGAATGTTCTAACAGGCGGAACCAAGGAATGCATTCCGTCCAAGCACTTTTCATGGAAGAAGCGATAGAGGTACTGTTTCAGACAGGCGAGAGCTGACCAGTCCTCACTTTCCAGAGATGAAAAGCATCTCCAAATCCTTGTTGGAAAAAATTATTTTCCACCATCCAATAAGCAGGATGTGGCGAGTCTCGTACAGTTCTATCGCTACTTCTATGGAAAGTGCTGGGACGAAATACATTCGTTGGTTCCGCCAGGTCTAATCTTCACGTCTAGGATACGCCATGCTACCTACATTGTAGCAAACCACCCACATCCCTTCTGTATTCCCTAGGCGAGAAAATTTCTACTCAAACAGCTTCTTTCCGCGAACCACTGTCCTGTGGAACAGACTCCCAAGAAGACGTTTGCCCGACTACTACAATCTTAACCTGTTCCAGTTTAGAGTTTAATGTTGTCACCTCCTCTTATCCATATGAACTACCCCTTAGCCTAACCTTCTAACCTGGCCTTATACAGGGTGAAACTGACTGTAAAAAAAAAATCTATGTACATATTACATTGAGATAAACAATTTACACGTATCAACAACAGAGTGTCAGTTATGTGCCATGCGTCATACATGTTTCTTTCGATACATGACTGACGACGGAGATTTTTACCACAGTAGGTTGCCATTTTTTTCTGCGGTAGACCATTTGCCATCTAAGGCTATACAACCCAGTCTGTTCTGCTATTTACCCATAGATGGGAGGGAGAAGATGATGGTTCATACCTTTCCCAAGAGTGTTAACATGTAAGTGAATTTCAGTCAGTTATGTGCCAAGCGAGATACACGCTTAGATGATCATGTATCTTTCGATACATGACTGACGAGGCAGATATTTTACCACAGTAGGCTGCCATTTCTTTCTGCCGTAGACCAATTGCCATCCAAGGCTATAGAACCCAGTCTGTCTTTCTATTTATCCATAGCTGGTGCGAGAAGAACGGGATTCATAGCATTCCTAAGGGTATTTGCGCGTAAGTGAGCGTAATGGATTCGACTGGAATTCGATCTCGGCTCTGCGATTCCTCAATCCGTGCCGCTATCCATTACTCCATGTGAGTTCTATAATCACACGGTGCTCCAAAGTTTTTATCCTGTGCCAAACTAAGATATGCTTGTGAACATCTACTCCTGCATCAATTCGTTTTATATTTTCGTGCCTGCATAAGCATACAGTAAGTTGACAGTTTCTGTTTCCCTGTAAAATGTGCACTGATTTTATCAGTTAAAGTGTTTCGCTATAACAATCACCTCCAATCAACGCATAAAATTCAAACAGAAATATAAACAATTTCAGTTTACTGTTTGCTGTCTCAAAACAAGTTTACCACATCTTTTCACCAAAAGGACTCGGTTTGATTGAATTCATAAATTACCTCTTTTCTTATATGAAAAGAACGACTAAAAAAATATACAGAGTGAAAGCATAGAGAATAGTTCTATGGAAGAATTAAAACATCACGAGGACATATTGTCAAAGACACCGACCAGGAAGTTGCCAAGAGCGACTGGGAGGTCGGTTTGTTTATGACGAAACGATGATGGCCTTATTGAATAGTTCGAACAATGCGCATTGTTTTGCTTCTTGTACCGATCCTTCCCTTCGCCTGTCTGTGGCTTTTGTGCAACGTGAATAAACGGTAGACGATGCAAATAACCTAGTGTTTATTTTGCTAAAACTCCACTTAATTTTCGACAAGTTATCACGTCGAAACATATCTATCTATTGCAGTCTGTTCGTATAAATTAAATTTCTTCACGCAAGACTATATATACCTACCAACATCTCCCTCTTTCTAAGATACACACATGTATATTTTTTTATACATATATATCGGTGTATATGTATTTGAATGAATATATGTATGAATAAGTACACACACACACATATATATATATATATATATATATATATATATATATATATATATATATATATATCATACATACATACACGTGTGTGTGTCTGTGTATGTATTTGGGCAGCAACCCCTCTTTTATACAAGTTTCATTAAGGACAACTGACAAGTTACTGCGATTAAACTTTTTATTCCATTTTTCTTGAGCTCCTATAAGTTTTCTGGACATGAAATATGTAAAAACTGTTCGAAAGTTTTATATAACCAAGCGCTCTCGGCTATTCTATTAGGCATTACAAATTTTTATAACTGTATATGTATATATTTTTTATATATGTGTATGTATAGTGATGGGAATATTTTATTATTTTCCAAACACGGTCAGCACATTGTGGCCGTGTTCATAATTCGTATTACTGAGTGTTGGCTTTTTTTTTTTATTATCAATATAAAATCAATTTTTTTTTTTTAGAATATTGATTGAGGCTTACAAGTAAGTTGCAAACGGAGTTTGATAGGCTTCCTGTTATATGATGCTGACCAAGGACACATGGCACAGTGGATAAAGGCGTTGGTTAGATCCAGTGACAGGACCAAAAAGAGTGTGAAGTTCAATACCCGGTTAAGGCAAAGAGAACTTTCAAGTGAAATTAACAGGCGATAACTGATAATTGACATCCATCAAAACATGGCATGCTGTGGAACTAGAATAGTCTACCCCAGTGAGCGAAATAAAGGGTTTCTTGACATTCCAACCACCTGAAGAAGGCCGGAGTTACACCGGCCGAAACGTTGTGATAAATATGGCGACAAAGATGAGGACAATAGTCGAATAATGTACATAATACAACATCTCAGAAATATAGACAGAATCCAAACCAAGCGTTGAAAATCATTTGCACAAGGCTGGTTATGTTAGTCGCTTTGATGTGAGGCTACCACATGAGGGAAATAAAAAATACTTTACCCTTTATTTTACTTTATTTTTGTGAACTGAAATGTCACGCAAAATATTTCTGTTTTTAAATAAATTGCAACTGGCCCTATAGAACACACTAGAAAGTAAGAGGTCGTTAAGTAAAGCAAAGCGAACGAGCATTAATTGCTCTAAACTCCACACTTCACCCAAAGAAAGTAATGCCTGTATTTTGGTAAGAAATAGAGTCTGCTATAATTTCTTTTTGGAGAAACAAATTATTATATCATTTAGAACATTGATAGAGTACTTGATTCTTTTGAAATCCAGCTAAGTTCCTCTGTTTTCAATACATCCTGTAAGTGTTCAAGCCGTCTTTCCTCATTAATTGCCCTAGAAATTTCAACTGTTTCTTTCTGATATTAATTATAAGTGTCCTTTTATTTTCCCTTTTCTCTAAAACTTCGTCGTTGCTCAAATGTTCAATCCATGGTATTCTTAGCATCGTTCTGTAGAAACTACATTTCTGTTGCCTCAAGTACTTTCTTCATATGTGATGAGATTCTCCAGGAAGCACTGTCATGAAGTAGACCTATATCATATAACATTTCACTCCTCTTTTTTCGTATTTAACAAAATATTCCTGTTTCTTAATACTTTGCTTAGCTTTTGGAAGGCAACTTTCTCTACTTAAACTCAGTGTAAAAAGGACTATCAATAACTAGGCAGTACTAAATAAGAACTAAACATGGTCAACTGAACGGTAGCAATCTACCCCCTGTCGAAGAGCTTAGTTTGAAATTTCCTGAGGATGAAAGTCACAACGACCGAAACGATCTGATAATCGCAACAGAAATGAGTCCACAAGTAAATATACTGTAAATACCGTATATATCCGCGTATAAGACGACTTTTAAATCCCAAAAATCACCATTCGTCTTGTACTACAATCCCTCCCTAAAAAAGCTTAAAATTTGTGTGATGTTTTTTAATAAGCTAACCACGTCCTCAGTGCGATAATCAATAACGTAAATGAAAAAAGATTCACATTATCAAATAAACTGATAATAAAAGTAATATAACCATTTTTGTCTTATTGACATAATAATAAATTGCATATTCGAAGAATAATTCTATATCAATAAAAGCGACTTGTATCCATGCAAACTCGGCTGAGAAAATGTAAACATCAAGTTATGATTGCGTTCACAGCAACCTTTATCAGTCGCTAAATTTTCAATGAAAGTGGTATATATTATCGCCTATTTTTGTACTGTTATTAGTGGTATTTTGTTATTGTCGATGTAGTATAATTAAATGGTCATTAATATAACAAATGTAACTGTTTAGATATAGGAAAAGAAGAGGAAGAAGAAAAAAATCACCCTTCGCAATAGATCCCGTGATGAAAGATAAGTAAAACAATGGTTTTGCTATTTCTTTTATTTTGAATTTCTAAGGATATACTAACAAAATTTCCAATGACATCATTTTTATATAATCAATAATCAGTTGTCATATACTAATAGGATAAATTCATTAAAATTTGATATATTTTTGATCTCGTCTTATTTAAAGGTCGCCTTATACGCGAAAATATAAGGTAATGATAATTCTTCATCTGAGAAATTTGAAACAAATATTACGACCAGTGAAACCGTGACATTCGCAAAAAATGTATATGAAAAAACCTCAGAATAAATCATTTTTGGTTTAAGAATATATAACAAGTAACAAACTTTTTTTAAAAAATGTGACTGTAGATGAGTTTGCACAACTTTTAACAGAGATGATTTATTTGATTATTTTAGCACGCACAGTTGAAGTAAATGTCTGTCTATTGTTAATATTTGTAAAATTGAATAATATTACACCTTTTTATTTATTTTTTTACATCCTAGCGAAAGGTGACAACAAAGTGTCGAAGCGAATGTGAGAGGGCAAACATAATTGTTATTGCAAACAGAAAGAGCAAAGCAACAATGAAATTGTTTATTTCGTCTGAATAATCTCTCTTTTTAGATTTTGACAGAAATTCTCCTTTCTTCCATAAATAACACCAGCATCACTACAATATACAGGGTGCAATGTATAATTTGTCGCCTAAATTAGGCAAAAATGAAAATAACACTGACATTTCATTTTAACAGATATATTTACCAAAATTACACAAGAATATCTTGAAATACTAAAAAGTAAAAATATTCAATAAAATCCCCGTTGGTTTCAACCAGGGCCTTCAGAGGACTTCTGAATCTCCTGGAACTCTTCTGGGCGGTCTCCTTGTTGGTCAATACTGCCATAATTCTTGCCTTCATGTTTGGTGTTACAAGGAGTTTTGTTGGTCTCGCTCAACTGCGCCCCACACATAATAATCAGTGTGTAGTCACTGCCCAGGTTGTAATCTGGGCTGTTAGGTAGCCGGATGTAAGGGGCGATGTGGTCACAGAAATTATCTGAGAGCCATGACTGTGTTCTCCTGTTTGTGTGGTATGGTGTAGAGTTCTGTTGCCGGACATTGGGTTTTTCAGTAGCCACCTGGGCAGCACTATCCCCTCAAGGCATTTAATTTAGACCTTCGTGTTAGAGTCTGAGGTCTGTTGGGAAGATGAACGGAGGCATAAAGTTGCCATCGCTAGTGATAACTCCAAACACCATGATACTGACTGGATATTTGGTTTTCATTAATCTCGATACATTTTTAGGGACACAGCATCCTCTTCCCTGTCAACTTATTGACATTCAAACATTTTAAAATGTGCGTATTGGAAATCGATAATTTTAATCTTCAAAATCCTAAATGTAATGTCGATCAACATCTTCTGTTGCCTTGATCCTTGTCTTTCATTTCATCCACCTCCCTTTTTTTTAACTTTTCTTCACCCCCATTCCGATACACAGGCTTTTCCTTTACTTAAACTCACTGTAGCCTCTAGCGTTCTAATGGCACTCCCGTCTTGCTTGGTATATAATATATATATATATATATATATATATATATATATATATATATGTGATGAGGGAGAGAGTAAGAAACACATATGTATGTACATATCTACATAAACATGTAGGCATATTGCTCGAGGCATATAGATATGTAAGCACATACAGTTGCTTATATAATTCTTCATTATATATATATATATATATATATATATATATATATATATATATATTATATATATTTATTAAAGACATTTTATATTTAACGTTCTTTTTTATAGATACAAGTATTTAAGTAAATGCTCTGTTTATAATAAACAGTATTAAATAACATTTACCGGCCTGAATGTCCGAGAAATTTTCATAGAAAATATTCGTTCTTTGACAGGATTCTCGGACATTCAGGCCGGTAAATGTTATTTAATACTGTTTATTATAAACAGAGCATTTACTTAAATACTTGTATCTATAAAAAAGAACGTTAAACATAAAAATGTCTTTAATAAATAAATTGTCGGACTTTGTCCATTTCTTAATATATATATATATATATATATATATATATATATAGAGAGAGAGAGAGAGAGAGAGAGAGAGAGATAAAGTTCAGTTATGCTTCTTATAATTGTAAATAAACCAATGAAAATATTACAAAAATGAGAGACTATCGTTATTATTATTTTTATTATTATTATTATTATTGTTGTTGTTGTTGTTGTGCAGGTTGTGGCAGTGGTTGTGCTTCTCCCGCCTTTTGTTAGTTCTCACGACCGTTACGCCCTGCCAATTACTCAAAGGTAATGGACTGTTACGTTTTGGTTGCGTGGAATGAGGTGTAAAGACTATACCTGGTTTTAGTGAGAAAATGATAGATAGATAGTGGATTCAGCGTGCTGATTTGAAATGTTGCCCAAATTTGTCGCTTCGCATTAATGCCTTTCTTTCAGTTGTGGGCCAAATAGCACCCAGTTTAAATGCACAACTCTAAATTCAAAACTTTCTTGAAGAGGGATAGATGTTTTCCCGCTGTTTTTGCCAGTGACACAATCACTGCTACTACAAACATGCTGTCGTGATTTAATTAAATATGGAAAGATTATATAGAATTTACATGAATTCACTTGAAAATAAAAAGTTTGGAGGGCCGGTAACAAGTCAGATTTGGAGCTGCTTTTAAATATATGTATTTATTACGCAGTAAGTGTTTTCGTTCAAGTATTTAACGGAAAGGGAGGCACAGCGCAGTAATGGATAGCGGCTCGGATTGAGGGATCGGAGAGCAGAGTTCGAATTCCAGTCGAATCCATTATATTCACATGTGCTAATACCCTTGGGAAAGGTATGAATCCTCTTCTTCTACCCCCCCCCCGCTAGCTATAGGTATATATCAGCTGCCTCATTAGTCATGTATCGAAAGATACATGATCGCCTAAGCGTGTATGACACATGGCACATCGCACTGACCGATTTAACCGTACCTCAACACTGCAACGTGAGTTGTTTTAAGAGGGGATTGGAAAAAGATTCCTAAATACCTTCCTAATACCGCAGACATCAAGATGGGTCGACCTCCAATTTTAATGCAAAGCGGCGGTTTTAGAGATACTCTGAGTAGTTGTCTGAGAATGAGAATAATTTCTGTTCAAAATGGCTTTTTCGAACTCGGGATCAATATTGCGTATTGTTCTTTGTGCACACACAGATTGAAATTTTCTGTTTTGAACAAGCTAAAACTTTGCGTGCACAGCTTAATTTGTTTTGGGCATTTCGCCGTGGTTAGCAAGCTTGTTTTCTTAAATCAATTTCAAGTGAGTTCAATCCTCACTGGATGCTCCAAACTTATGTCCTGTATCACATATAAACTACGCTGAGAAAATCATTTTGGGTACCTCAAAGGTTAGCAAGCTTGTCTCGCTAGATAAATTACGACTGAATAGTGAATTCGATTTTCACTTGGTGCTACACACTTTCGATCTTGTGTCACATCTGAGCTACATTTAGAAAATTATTTTGAGCATTTCGATGTAGTGTAATGGTTCTCACTAGATCGATTACCACTAAATTGTGAGTTCGATCCTTACTTGCTACTCCATGCTTTCGTCCTTAAAAATCATTCAGTCAGTTATGTGTCATGCGTGAACCACGCTTAGGCGATCTTGTATCTTTCGATATATGACTGACGAAGCAGATTTTTTCTAGCAGTAAGTAGCCATTTCTTTCTGTGGTGGACCAGTTGCCATCTGAGTTAGAACCCAGTCTGTCCTGCTATTTATTCATAGTCAGTCAGTTATGTGCGGTACACGCTTAGGTGATCATGTATCTTTCGATACATGACTGACGAAGCAGATTTTCCCCGCAGTAGGTTGCCGTTTCTTTCTGTGGTAGACCATTTGCCATCCAAGGCTCTAGAACCCAGTCTGTCTTGCTATTTACCAATAGTCAGTCAGTTATGTGCCATGCATGATGAGGCAGATTTTTTCCCGCAGTAGGTTGCCATTTCTTTCTGTCGTAGACCAGTTGTCATCCAAGGTTACAGAATCTGTCCTGCTATTTATCCATTGCTGGTTAGTGTACAAGAGGATTCATACCTTTTCCAAGAGTATTAGCGCGTTAGTGAATGTCATTGATTTGGCTGGAACTCGAACTCAGCTCTCCGATTTCTCAACCCCAGCCGCTATCCATTACTCCATCGTGACTATAACTTAATTTAGTTTTGTTCGTTGTTTTTAACACGTTATTTGGTTTCTTATTCAACACGATCTTTGATTTCTTTCTCACTTTGTCTCTCATCTTTCCTTTCGGATATATTTCTCTATTCGGTCCTCTTCTCAATTCCGTCCTTTTTCTTTCCTTGGGTGGTTTTCGTTTAGTTTTTTCAAACTCCTCACTCAACAGTCTGCAGAATTATACCAATATGTTTACAAAGTTGTTGTTTTTTAAACGCTCTAATAGGTGGTCCTAAATTCTTATCACCCCCTTACCAAAAAGTAATGAGAACAATAGAAGAACAATTAATACAGTAATACAAAGCACATGAAATGAATTCGGTTAATTCACTTTCATTGACGATATCACAGATCAAAAATGTCTGCATGAACACTATCATTTTCGTAGCACAATAATGCGGCGCCATGTCCCGCGTTATTTTACGAAGCTGTGTTTTGTCAATTGTTGATCAGCGTCCTTCAACTGATGAGTATTCTGGTATCATTCATGCTAACTTTCTCCTTGATACCCCAACAGAGCGTTGGAATAAAAAATGAAATAAAAAAATTATATTATTTACGGGTGACAAGACTTTCGGACCACTCTGTAAATTCTTGTAACGAGAAAATTCATTAGGATAAAATAAACCTAGTACAGCACAAATCCAAATCTTATTTCTTTTATATGCTAGTTTCACAACATTGGCCATCATGGCTCTCCACCTTTTCTCTTCTGTATTTGCAGTGCGTGAACGTCTGATCTATTACCATCCCATTTTGCCCTTGTTCTACTATCCATTCTCTTAAACTCTTTAGGAACTTCAGTTTGGTGCAATGGTTAACAAGCTTGTTTTCGTTATATGAATTACAAATGAATAGTGAGTTCAATCCTCACTGGGTACTCCATAATTTTTGCCTTGTGCCACATCTAAGCTATGCTTAGAAAATCAACATTCTTCTAAATACTTTAAGTAGCTTACGCTCTATTTCCTCTATTTCTCTTTCTTTCAATATACCCCATGTGTGTGTTAAATTCTTGAAACCGCCTTTCCTTTTATGTATTTCAGAAACTTTAGCATTTTTCTGATTAACAGCAGTTTATTTCCAAATTCAAATACGTTGAATGTGGTTAAAAATGACTGTGCTGCGCCAAGCGTTCGAGTAGGCACGGTCTTTGATTGAGTGATTCGTTTTCTACGGCTTATCAACCATGTGCAGGTTATTTAAAGCCAGAAAATATTTTTAGATTGTAAGAACATTTTACGACAGTAATGATTTAGTGATACAAGTCTTACAAATTAACCAACATCTTGTAAGAGAAGAGGTAGACTCATACCTTTCCCAAGTGTATTTGCACGTAACTGAATTTAACAAACCCAACTGGAATTGGAACTCCGCTCTCCGAGCCATTATCCATTACAGCAGCCACACATTCTAGTTTACAGCACCTGGTACTCTCAAACGGTCACCCATCTTGGTACTGACCAGGCTCTACGATGGTTAACTTCGACGGGGCAGCCTTTGTATCAGTAGTCGAAATCGATAACATTTGCATCAACCAATCTATGGATACACTGTAAAATAAGTAACTATCTTGACTACATGGTTAACCACGAAAGAATAAATTAGTACTCTAGCAGTATTAAAATATTAAAGGCGAAGTGGCTTTAAATTTCCTCTTCTTTCACACGTCGCTCCAAGAATCTTGAACAAAACGTTACAAATTAAACAACACATGCAAATGGTATACATTTGAGGATTTCCGTCCCTTTCTTATTTCATCTGGCGTAATTAAATTATTTAACATCCTATTCATTTTTTCCATCAAAAATTCGACCCTAACTGACAGCTCTTCAGACGCAGACAGCAATTAAACGGAAGAGGAAATTTGTCGGGTCGCCACGCGCATGCGTGAGAACAAAACATCAGTTGCAACAACAACAACAAAAAATTAATAAAGGAATTTGCAACACCAATATCCTCTTTGCTGTGTTTGTTCACTGTCAATCATACTTTGTATTTTCATACCCACCCAACACCAACATTTTATTCACTCGTCATTCTCTAATGACGTTAAACCTGCTTATTAAATGACCTGATAAGCAAACACTGGACTGTGCCGGGCGCGTGACGTAAGGATGAATGCAAACAGCGTTTTAGAAGCAGGTTTGAAATCGTCTTAATTTCTTAAATGAGTCTAAACTCGTCCCTTGAAAAAACGTAATCTGTCTTCAAGACTTGCTCAGGCCTCGGTTATCTTAGATCACTGTAGTTTCATTTTTTTTTTGTCTTTTTCCCAATTTTATCTTTTTCCTTTTGCTTTTGATTACAATATTTTTTATTCCTTTTCCTTATTTTTCGGCGTACGATAAAAGTAGTTTTTAATTCGTTCTCCACACCTTTGGCGCAAACAATGTATTTTAAAGAATCTCTCCCTTTCTCTATCGTTGTCTCTGACTCTCTGTCTTTCTCTCTCTCTCTCATATATATATATATATATATATATATATATATATATATATATATATAATGGATATTAAACAAAGCCAACACCCAGATCAGATGCGACAGTCTGTTTCATGCTAAACGCAATCGTCAGGCCATAGTTTAAAAGGTTTATTTTATTAACAATAACTCTTTCAAACATGCTTGGTTGAAAGAATTTTTGCATAAAAAGTTTAACCCTCACGAGACATATAGAAGACAAGAAAGATAGGGGAAGGCAGCGAGCCACCTACTTGAACTAATTGTGTGAATGAATGGCAGAAAGGGGGCGAGAGCCTTAGCAGATGAAGAAAAAAACCTAATGACCACAAATTATAGGAAGTTTTGTAGAGCCATGATCACCCATGTTCTGAAGAGACTCGGCACATAGAAAAATAAGTTATATTTATTGATCTTTTGGTATGTGAGGATAACATTTTTTCTTTTTATGCATAAAATAAAATTGATATATACCCAGCACATTGAATATTAAACTAAACATTACCATATAAATTATCCAATAAGGATTACAAATTTCTATCTGTTACATATACACAGTCACCAAAAACAAACAAATAACCAGCTTTAAATATAACAAATAAACCTCCATTTTTTTTCAAAAATTTAAAATAAATATAAATAATAATAATTTTTACCTATCATAATTTTACACAAACCCCACCACACGCATATACATACATGCGAGAAAAAAATTTTTCAGCGCGAAAAACATAATATGACATGTATACAGTAACGAGACATTTCCGCCACACTTCGAATGTTTAAATTTCAACATTTCAACATACAAATGCGTATGTATATATGTAACATCACCCATATACATACATGTGTCATAGCCGAAACTGCCCACATATGTTTATATATGTATGAGTCCCGACGGACGACCAAGTATGTATATGTGTCTGCTTACATCGATGTTTCGTTAGTACGATTAATGACAAAACGACGAAATTTCCCCCACCACTTTCACAATAAAACCAATACACGCAATCTAAATAAACCCAAATTTTTTAAAACATTAATCAGTTTGTCTGACGATCGCTAGAGCGTGAAACCCAGGGTCACAAACTCACATCTATCCAACCAAATATATATATATATATATATATATATATATATATAAACTCTCAGCACCTGGTTACTTCGTGATAGATCTTCTGAAGTGAAAATATAATGATTAATATGTCTGAAAGCGGGAATGTATATAAATTGATATATATGATTAAAGACAATGTAAAACATTTCTGAGCTGACGCATTTCGTCCTCTGATAGACATTATGTTGTGGTGTCCTCCCTCTAACGAGTCTATGTTGGACTCTTCCGCCTACTATAAGATTAGTAGGAGAGAAGGCCTTGGGAGAACAGTCGAATAGATTGAACGCTGGGTCAAAGACACAAACTCACTAGTCGTGTAATACTCTTCTGTTTACTTACTGTTTAATATATGTTTGATATATTTGTAATACTTGTTTTGTTATTTCTCTAACCATTTACTTGGTCACAACACTTTATCAAGGCAAATGTAAGGATTTTATTTTGCAACAAGAAATAAAAATGTTGTTTTTTCAGAATTTTTTAATGTAAGAACGCTCGTAAATATACATTAAGTGAAAATTAAAGTCAGTTAGGGAAGGTGCCGAGTGACGTCATTTAATTCCTAATAAACGAAAGTGAGTAAATGTTGTTATTATTGTGGTTGAATATTTTTGTAATGTAATTATTATTCATTTTGAGCTTGAGAAATTAATTTATGCATTATATTAAATAATATAAGATTTCTAATTTAACCGTTTTCTTTTTTAAAATTTTTATAGTCATGTACGTTGGTTGGGAAAAAAGTAGTTCTTTTAGGAAAGGAGATATTTGAAAACATCCAAAGCGCAAATTGATATTTTGCTAATAGTCCTGATTACGACGCTATACTCCAGAAGCAAATCCTCTAATCGTGGGATTGGGGGTTTTGAGAATCGTGGTACTACCTCTTAATAACTTTTGTTCCCTGGTCCACGCAATTCCGGGATGTTACGGTCCCAGCTATACGAAACTTGTAATCCCCGTTACTTTTACTGTGAAAATATAATAATACATTTCTATAGTAAAAATACCAGCAATACATTTTTATATAAAAACAATTACCAATAATAAATTTCATCTGTAGTTGAAAGTGTACAATTGCGTTCTAAATATATTTAATTGAAGCCATAAAATTATCTTCAAAATATTTAGATTTCGACATTAAATAACCCATAGAAATAAAATCATCTAACAAAACAACCAACATAAACGAATTATTTCACGTCATTACTGCAGTGTAACCTGGATATAAGAGAAACCCGGATATAAGAGAGATTTTCTCTGGTCCCAAATTAGAGCCCATACTTACCTAAACAAAATAGACCAAACCCGGATATAAGAGACTTCTTCTCCGGTCCCGACAACTCTCTTACATCCGGGTGACACTGTATATCATAAACTTTCTTAAATCAAACTATATTCCAAATATAACAAAATTACAATATAAAACACATATATCCGCACCTCTAGTTACTACGGCAACACAAACATGCTAATTGTCATCTACCACTCATCAACCACCCACAGAGCCCAACTATGGTTTATACTGCAACTATGCTGAGCAGACCTTAGTTACAGTTTCTGGGAAAGAGCGCGTCGTTTAGCGTGATCAACAATTTGAACAAGGCCAGCACGCTCAAGCCCTCGGATACGATGAATTGTGACTTCGTGCTATTTCACTTACAAGGCTTGGGTCAACCCGTGGTATGGTTTTCAGACACTTCCCAAAGGTGACGCACACTGGGATCGTCCCCACTCCAGTCCGATAACATCAGGTAGTCTCTCTGTTAACAAATCGACCATGGTGATATTCGAACCCGGATCTCATGGTCAGAACGTTCTAACCACTCGGCCACGTAACCAATTGTAAAATCAGAATAACATATATCATATATTTATTATTTCAAAGCGAAGAAAAATAGATTGCGAAATTCAGTGACCTATAAACATTTGATATGCTGTTAAACAAATCGATCAATATTTTACTAAAATCTGATAGCGACAATCTCTTAGTAATCTCTTTTAATAAGTGTGGCATTTTTTTAGATCGAAGTTGTGGTCAAACATATTTCTATCTATGAGTAATTCATTTGATAAATTGTTACTTTTTGTGTTGATAAGCATGTAGACGTGACGGTATATTGATTGATAGATCACTAGATTTGAAGATATATAGTTTAATGGATCGGTTAGGGCCTCATAAGCAGATTGATAGCTCTGTATACAGGAATATATACAGATTTATAGATGTGCAGACGGAAGTATATACAGTTTGGGAATATATAGTTAGATAAATCTGTGTAAATGGTGATATACTGTTTGAGACATGTGTAGATAGGAAGATATATGAGGCTGTAAATATGTTTCATATATTGATATGCCTATGCGTAAAGAAAAATAGGCCTTATACTGTTAATATTGTAAATTATAATGAAGATTATCTTGGCTGTTGTTATTTGATCACTGAGCAAATCTCAAAGGTTTCTTTCAAATAGATTAAAAGAAAGTGCAAGTGACCAATTGCGAGATAACTGACGCCGATATGGTTGATATTGGCGACTAGACTGTCTAATTGTAACACCTATCCTGACCCCACTGGAACGATGGTTGGTCATGTCCTGGTCCAGTATTCAATCAAAGTCTCTGCTTCACAATGTCGATTCGTTTCCAGCCTCGTTGTGATTTTTTGGATCCTGGAGAACAATTAACAAATCGTAGATCCCGGAAGATTCAGCTGGTCTACATGCAAATTCTTTGGAGTGAGGATCGGGCCAAGCAGAAAAATCAAATATGAACAAGTCGATTCAAGTTCAAAGAAAAAATTATGCATATGTATATAAGTGTTGTGGCTTTGTTATGGTCAGAAATAAAGACGCAAGAGAAGAATTGAGTTAAACAACTATATCAACAGAAATAGTAATACAAACATATACAAACGAAAGTGTTACAGCAAGAATGTTCGGTCCGTCTGTCAGAGCTGACTGCTGGAAACTTCCCTCTCCAAAGGGCCGTACCTGCTCTTATTTATAGCTGAGAAAGTTCATGAGTGCGTGGGAAAATTACCATAACAATACGGAAGAAATTGGTACAAAAAGAATAATGTTTCTTTTACAAGAAAGTAGTGTATATGAAATAAAGCCCAGAAAAAAAAACAAATATTGCAAATAATTCTGAAAGGACAGAGGTAGTTTTCGGGTTCACCGTTTTTGTTCTTAGTAGTAGCCGTAATTATTTCACTATTAGGATATAAGGAGGTTCACTGGCAGCTCCAATATTCTAGATAACTTGAGTTCACTTCCTCCCTTATTACAGCAGCAAGCGGACGCTTTCACTCTCACTACCTATCTCTCACTCTCTCTGGACGATTGCTTGTTAACTCATTTCACCCAGCTCCAATTCGAACTCGACTTCGACTGGTTGTTTTCGCATAAACACCCGCTTAAATAAACGATGTGGTAGCGACAAAAACCGGGGGTGTTACTAAACTTAGAATACAACCTGATTACTGACCTATCCCCCTTCATGATTTAATGAACAGTCTCTTCTTCACAACTGATATTCCATAGTTCATATATTCCATATAAACACTGTTGTTTTGACATTTTATATATTAATAATTCTGACGAAGCACAGATTCTCTGGGCACAAACTTCACCAGAGATTATTTTTCTCATCTATAAACAAAATTCTATATGACTATAATTATTAATATTTCAAGGGTAACCGTTGCTCTCTGCCACATAATACTTGACCCTAGAAAGCGTTTTGTTGAAATACGTCAATATGAACTGTTAGAATTGATAGGGAAACTTGACTTATTTGAACCTATACTTCGAGTAAACCGCCTGTTTGCGCATAGGAAATGAAAACAGCAATAGAAAGGAGCGTAAGACAATGGTGTGACTTTTCACCAGTCTTAATTCAACCTTAACAGTGAGACGATCCTGAGAGAATTAGAAGTCCTGCCAGGATTTATTATTGGTGGCCATGATCTTAACAACATAAGATATGCATACAATACAGTGTTGATAGCAGATACAGAAAGGAAACTGCAGGAACTCTCACGGAAGGTAGAATGGTTATCAGCAAAAGCAACAGCCCAACATAAGAATTACAAACATGAGAAACCAAAATCAAGTAAGTATTAAAAAAAAGAATTATTTGCAAAAGTTTAGCAAAGTATTAAGGGATAAGAAAGTTTCAATAAAAACAAAGAAAGGGGTACTAAACTCTTATGTAATATAATCCTTCTCACGTGGTAATGAATACTCGACAATCTCCTCATAGATGAAGAAAAGACATAAGGCAGCATAAATCTGGCTCTACAGAAGGAGAGTATACCCTGGCCTGACCATGTGAGCAACGACAAAGTTTTAGAGAAAATAGAAACATAATGGACACTGATACTTAGCATTAGAATTGATTGAAATTTCTAGGGGACATAATGAGGAAAGAGGGCTTGGAAGATTTGACATCCACAGGACATATCGAAGGCAAAACGAACAGATGAAAATAGCATATAACCAACCTAATTAGCTTTTGCAAGTGTTTGGCAGTAGTTATGAGAAATAACAAAAGGACAAACCTTACTAAGATCAACATAGAATAGAAAATTAGGAAGAACCCTGGAAGGGAGACGGCACATAGAAGAAGAAGATATGAAATAAACTGTTATATGCTGTATCTATGAACACTAATGGATATGTCCCAATCCTCATAAATCCGTTGGAAACTATTTTAAGGGTGGGTAATATGCTGTCTAAATAGACTACCACTAGCAGTGGTTTACCTACTTCACGCCGCTGACGAGTATTGTATTTTGTTGATGTTATAAAGATTACTATTTCATTTCCAGCCTTTGATTAGGTTATAAACGATGACCAAAACATTTAAATTCATCGAACGTCTTTAATTTTCCCAATTTCGCTAAAACCATTTTATACAAATCTCTCAAAGAAAGACTATGAAGAGAATTGGAACAAAAGAGAGATTTTTTTCCAACGCAGCGCCATCTATGATTGACACTGAGAATTAATGGTCGCAACGATAAGAAAATCAAAAGAGGAAAGGAATATTTAGCACAAGAAATATTGTCTTTGAGACGTTCTTGAAATTATGCCATTATACCAGGTTACGATCCCGTAACTCATTAAGTTCGTAGGGGAAACATATGTACTAGAACCATAGCAGTAGTAGCGAGTCTAAGGCTAGGAATTTTGGAGGAGCCTATTCCTCTTCAGGCTAGTTTTGAATTCAGATTTTCCTTTTGAAAGACTGCTAACACCTTAAGATCATATTCAGCCCCGCTATTTAATCCATATCTGGAGGAAGAAGTGATTGATTCATAACTTTCCCAATGTTATTGTTACAAAAAGTGAACGAGACAATCTCGGCCGGGATTCGAACTCAACTCGTCGAGTCTCTTTCCAAGTTAGTGACCGGTACAATACCCGCACATCTTCTGATTATAGATAATGGCAATTTTAATGAATTACAAAAAAAATAAAATAAAACACTTTATGATCTCTGGTTATTGGATCTAATAAGGCAATATAATTTATTGCCTCTCTTACGCTAAAAAAATACCCATGCATTTTCCTTACAGTTTTGACTTTCATTTGAACCTAAAAAAAAGATGAATCTAACGCAAATCGGCGAAACGCGTCGTTAAAAATCACTTTCCCATTTTGCCACATTAACTCCACATAAAATTGTGTAAAATATTTTCTTTGTATATATGGACATTTATAAACAATATGATTAATTTCTTGTTGATCAAGTTGGTTGTAAAAAATGATTCCTGCAATCATTGTTCAATAGTTTTCGTTTCTACTCAATAGGATGTCAGTTATTATTACGATTTGAATTAGTCGAAATACAAATAGGCCAGTGATGGCGGTATGAACTCCAAAATGTTGTGGCTATGGCCTTGTTGTTGTAAGAGTGAACGAGTTGGGTGGGGGCCTGGCGGTACGTCTGCTGCTATTAGTAAGAACAGCTCAAGCTGATTAAACATCTGAGCCATGGCCAACGTAACCCTATTTGCTTGACCAATAAATGTCACCTAGGACACAGTGGTGCACTGAACGGCGAAATTAGGGCCGAGATGAGAGCGGACAGTGCTTATTGCCAAGCGACCAGAGTAAATGAAATGCAACAAGGACATAGAGATGTGTGAGTGGATTAACGTATACTTTTGAATGGGGTTGGTCAGTGTCCGGAGAGGGGAGAAACAGACGCACACACACACACAGACACACACAGACAGAGAGAGAGAGAGAGAGAGAAGTTGAAAAAAATATCTGTCCTATTTCAAGTTTCGCAGATACACCACCGGCCAGGGAAAGATTATCTATTTAAGTTATTAAAAGATATATTTATATACGTTATATAAAATACACTAATTCTTGATACCAAATAATTTCCAAACGTGTTTCCCACTAAAGAATGTTATACCGTGACATTGAAACTCAAATTGTTCGATTTTTATATTTTTACCGTTATAAATGATATTTTAACACCATAATTGTTACCAAAGATTTTTTTTTCTTTATATGTGACGTGTCTCTTCGGGACGTAAGCGATTTTGGCCCTCCACATCTTCCTGTCCCTTGTAGGTCTCAACAAGTTTTGTCTTTTTGTTATATTGCTCAAACCCTTTTCTACCATCCATTTACTCAAGCCCATCAGCATGTTACACGCTGCTTTCCTCTGTCCCTTTTCCCCTCTATCTGTCCTGTGAGTATCAGATTTTTCGAGCCCCCACTCCTCATTTCTTACCACATTTCTGTTGCTTCAAGTCTCTTCCTCATCTTTGAGATTATCTAGCATTCACTGCCATACAGGATGACAGATCACGTAACAGTTCAGTACTCTTTGCTTCTAACGAATTTTTTCTGTCTCCTAATACTCTGTTTAGCTTTTGGAATGCATCTTTGGTCATCCCAATACGTCTTCGATTCTCAGTGTCGCATTTTCCGCCCTCTTTTAGAATAATTCCAAGTTATTTAAATTTCAGTACCTAATGATTTAATATTCCCGACCTGTAATTGGAATTTTGGGTTCATCCTTTTGTTGATAACCATACATACATAGTCCAAAATATTAGATTTAAATCATCGTCACATTCAAAATTACCAATAAGTTACTGGCTTATTTTTATATATTTTCATGTTATTTATTGCCTTTTTAATTTATTTAATTTTTTTTATGTTTCCTTTATTTATATAATATATATATATTTATATATATATATATATATATATATATATAATCATCAGCATTATCATCCCCTTGACTTTTGTAATCTTAGGAAGGAGATCCGAATGCAGAAACCACAATGAATCTCCTCCACAACGGTCTATCAACAGCAGTCACCAACAATACCGTTATAGTTATACTTGTTCTTTGTTTGACATTGTCCAGCCAGTTTTTACGTTCAGCTTCAACAGTGCCTTGCATAATGGTCTTGCATAGGCTGTCGTGGCTTGTAATATGTCCAAACCACGCCATTTTCCTTTGTGTTTGACACTTGCGAGAAGAGGTTTTTGGTGGCCCACAAAACCTTTAACCTTTTCCTGCACAAGGTTTTATGTTCCCAATATAAGATGCCAAAGAGTTTTCTCATGAATTTGTTCTCAAATGCTTGGATCTTTTCCTCTGTTTCTGCCAACAGTTTGCACGTTTCACATCCATAGAGGAGACTGGAAACTAACAGCGATTTGTACAGTCTGTACTTCGTTTGAAAGAAGACGCTGAGCATTGTTCTTGATGCTCTCTTGCTAATAGCTATTGCAGATATTTGCACAAGCATACTTTATTCAAAAACATGCCTGAGCAAATATTTGCAATAGCCAACTCTGGTTTATACTGCAAATATTCTAAGTAGACCTTAGAAAGAGCATAAAATGTGGGATAGCTAAAATCTTGAACAAGGGCAGCACATTGGAAACATCGGTCACGACGACGTCGGACTACGTATAATTTTCTTGATCCGGTTTAACTTGAATCAATTTGCGGTTAGGGTTATCGTGCACTTTCCACTGGTGCAACGTGGTGAAATCGTCTCTTCAGCCCGATGACATCAAAAAGGCAACTCCCTGATAAACCGACCAAGTTGTGATTCGAACCCAGGTCTCGTGGTCGGAATGTGAACAACTCAGCCACGTACCTATTTAATAGATTCGTGTCAGTTCTAATTGGCAAAGCTTATCTCTATCTATAAAAGGTAGGGTGTGAGAGTGTGCGCGTGTGTGTAACGAATGCACGGCCGTAATTTTCGACGGATTTGCACCAAAATTTACATGCACATGCTCCAAGTTAGCGGTAAGGCCTAGACCGACGTTGCATTTCCCAACTCCCATCGATAGTGGAAATAATCGATTTTTTCATGCTTCTACGGCAGTTTTCATGTAGTTTGCGGCCATTTTCTACTGGCCAGAGTAATAGCCTATAGCTGGCTGTCACGAATAGGCAGGAGATTCTATTGGCCAGCGTGAGAGCAAACAGCTGACTGACTAGCATGCAAAAAATATCGATAGCTGCATTCGTCACAAGTGGGAAAAATTTAAATCTGCATGACACTTTACTCTAATTGGCTCATTCGCTAACTAAAACGTTGATTCTGATTCCGCAGAACTGGGTTGGGTGTGAAAATGTATTTGTTGTTAACATTCTTTTTTCATTCGGTTTTTCCAGTTACGAGTCCTTTTTTAAAGCTGATCGTTTTGTGTTCATTTTGTTTAGTTCTTTTTTCGTAACAGATTTAATGTTTCGGATAGAGCTTAGAAAAAATTCCCAGTGTGAGATAGGCAAGAAGTAAGGCATGTAGCAACATCAGCACAGCAAATGGCACTCCTTTAAAGGCAAGGAATGGCAAAAATATTTTAAGTCAAGTGATAGCGATTGCTGTATGAATCGTATGATTTTTTAATCAAACACGGGCAACGGCGGGCCATGCTGCTAGTCCTAATATAATCTGAAAACTGTTAAGTGTTCAAAATAGGAAAAGTGATAATTACGAAGACAATGGAGAAATGAGGATGATGTTGATGGTTAATTTAAAAAGGATATTTTATCATTTAGATTTTTTTTGGTTAAATTAATATTTATTGAATTTAACACGGAAACAGAAAGAAAAAAAGACCATCTTCATTTCTATTACAATTTCACTTGAATTTGCGAAAGATGAAATAATTCTAAAGTGTAAAATCTTACTTGTCGTATGTGATTATAATTTGATGATAATAAAGTTGGCGTAAACAACTAATTGCCCGGTTGATATTCATCGCTGATCTTTAGGGGGTTTTCTGGTCGGTAAATAAAATAAAATAAACCCCTCTAAATCAGGTCCGATTTGGACATAATCTCTTGGGAAATTTTGGTAAAATCATGTTTGGTATCATTGTGAAGTCGTAGACCGAGTACGAATAGAGAATAATAATAATGTAAAATGAGCTAGCGGCAAAGAAATGGAACATTTGTGATGATGAAGATTATTATTAAAATCATGAAAACGAGAAGAAAATAAGAAAAAGTGCTAAAAACAATATGAGGGAAGCAAAAAATGAAACAAACGTAAAAGACAAAAACAAAATAATACAAAATAAAAAAAGAAAAAAAAATGAAACAAACGTAAAAGACAAAAACAAAATAATACAAAATAAAAAAGATTCAAATATATATTTTTTTTATTTCAACCCAAGAAAGTCGATAATGAACTAAGACGCAAGCGAGTGAAAGAAAAGAAGAAAACGTTAGTAAGGAGAAAAGAGAATATAAAAACAGAATATGGTGTTTGATTTAATTTTTTGAAGATTGCAGGTGGCAGCGAACAAGGAACCGGAAGAGGGTTCCACCAGTGCGAAGGATGGTAAAAGAAAATATTAGAATTAAATTTACGATTATATCAAGCTATTTCAGCAGTAAAACGATGAGACCTAATTGCCAATCTAGTAATGCTTTTTAATTTATGTGGTCGAAATACCAAGGAAGAAAATTTATTAAAACAATTGCCATGAAAATATTTGTAGAAAAGACAGAGGGAACTTATAGGGAAAAATAAGAACTTCTTCAATTTTACTCAGATGTATATTGAACTGGTTAACCTACAGGGAATTCTGAATTGAAACTTTTAACTTAAACTATGGGTGTAGACTATTCTCGTTTCACTGACCGTGGGTATTGTCTAGTTCTTATTTTTTAGTATTTCTCAGGGATTGAACTCAGTTCCCGTTCACCAAAATCACGAACCAACGCTTTAATCCACGAAGCCATTGTTTCGTTCGGTTGTGAACCTGGAGCCTTAAACCTAACCATCCTGCTGATTAATGCTGTAATAAAAAAGGGTTCAGTTCAGATGTTTCTATTTTCTCTGTAGGTTACCCAGATCAATATACACAACAACCGAAACGTTGTGATAACAACAACAAAGATGGGGATAATAGTTTAAATAGTGTAAATAATGATAAATCCTCATCCCAGAAATTCAGACAAAAATCCTATTGAATAGTTCTAATCTTGTCTCTTTTCCTTGTCTGTAGGTCTTAAAATACACTGACTGCTTCCCCTGTAGAGGTGTAAGAATCCTCCTGTAAGAGGCTACTTTCTGGGTGCATACATGAGGACAAGGTTATAGACCGGGCCGATTGTTACATTTTTCATTTGACTGTAAACCTGATCTATGTTTACCTATTAGGTTTGGTCATAAGTAATTTATATTGTGAGGAACTAATCATAATGTATTATTCTAATTAACTGTTCCTGGCATGTCATAACAGGTGATTAAAATGAGTTACTTTCGACAACATTCGTCACAAAATACAGTAGATTGACAAAGATAAATATCTACAACCGACCCCATGAAAGGTAGGCAATGTTGAACGGGTGATGGGATCGTCGGTGTCTTATGCATTTAGTTTGTTTAAAACACATTTAAGCACTAAATGCGCATTTATATGTCCAGCAGCTGCAATGCGTGCATAAATAGTTGGTCAAAAAGCGCCCAATGTTCGTTAGTAGAGAAATTTTGTTCTCTTCTATGACAGCGCAAAGTGACATACACCAATAAAAACGCAGAAAAAAAAACAGTTGTCTGTTCTGCCCCATCAACTACGTTCACCTGATCTTCCACCAACCGATTATTAATTTTATCGATCCCTACAAAACACTTTGGTTGAGGGAACTTTCTCCAACGAAAACCAGAAATTATTTTCACATCAAAACCTGCGGTTTACTCAAAAGGTATGGATAAGTGGCAAGAAGTCATTGCAAATAATGGTGGATATATAATAGATTGAAATGTAGTTGTACATTAGTTTTTGATGAATAAAGTTTATAAAGAAGAATGGAAATTATTTATGACTTAACCTATTAATTCATCGTCATTGTTGTCTTATAAGACATTAAAAAACCCAACAAATATTGATATGTCATTAAATTAACCAAATAACATAATCTTATTCCGACCCAACATTTTACTTGTTCTGGGGGGTTTTCTTGTTTTGTTTTTTTTTTATTGTTGTTGTTTTGTTTTTTTTTTTTTTTTTTGTGGGGGTGTTTGTTTTTTTTTTTTAGGGGAGTCTTTCAGGGTTTCTGGGATACGGAATTATTATTCACATACAGACTAATAACCTCGTTTTCGTTACAACGTTTCTGTCTTCTCTATCTATCGATTCAAGAAAGTTTCAAGGAATTTCAAACGCAAACCTTATTTATACTCTTGGATTAGAGTGTTCTCGTTCCACTGTCTATATCTAAGGATATCTTATCTTGTTCATTGTAGACTTATTACTCGCCTTGTTTCCACCTTCTCTGAGTCAGTGTACCCGCTCCAGAGGTCGAATTCTCAATTACTCTACCACCAAATTCACTAAGACATTATCCAGTGTTTGGGGTCAATTTGTAGTATTAGTGGTGGAGCTAGTGGCAGAGATCGTTGACGCAGCACTAGAAAAAACTACTAAATAGAATAGATATACAATATATCTATTAGCTCTGCAGTAAACGTAATCTAAATAAATGTTTAGTTATAAGACTTATGTAAAGATTCCACATACCGCATAATTCTTTTTTTAGAATAATCAGATATCTATACGTCGATGGCTCAGTTAATGATATAAAGCTGGAATATCATGGAAGGTACTTCGCTTGGAGATTATTGGCACACAGACTTGCGTGTTCCGATGGTACATTTTCTGGCTTTTAAAATCAGGCAGCAATAAATATTAATAAAGACACTGGCGTCTATGAGAATGACGTTGAGAAGAAAGATACCTGCAGCTCGAATAATAGAAAAATTTAAATCATTATTGCCAAGACAATTAGGAAGTATACTCGGAACTAATTACAAAATACACAACTTATTTTCCTCGTATTTTTGTTTAATTTCGAGTCGCTATATCTTTTGAAAAATGATTTTCATAACACATGAAGACAGAAAGTAAATTCCCACGAACGCTAATTTTACACATAATGCAGTTCCCTTTTTTACTTGTTTATTCTTAATTTTGGTGTTTTTATTTTTATTTTTGCTTTTCTGTCTTCGAGGTTTATTCTCATATATGTCTTCATTCTTTTATTTTTAATTTTTTTCTTTCCCATTTTATCATAACCATCAGGTTTCTTTTATTCTTTTCTTTCTGTCTTGGGTTTTTCCCTTCTTTCCAACTTGTCACTTTTTCTTTCCTACTTTTTTTTTATTTTTTATTTTTTTTCATTTCTTCCCTTCCATCTGCTTTTCCTTTTCTTCTGTCGCTTCCATTCTTTCTCAACAAAACGATAACAAATTTTGAATCAGAAATGAACAACATAAATATTAAATGTACAAAAATAAGTGTGATAATATATATGGGTATCTATAATGCCTTGAAAATGTTTAACTTTGTTTTGTGTTTTGTTTTTATTACCTCTACCAATTTTCTTCTCTTTAAAGTTTATTTTTTTTTATTGGCTCCAAACTCATTCTGTTCAGTTACAGCCACTTTCTGAGGTGTAAATATAATTGGGTAATTTTCTCCGGTTTCATTTTTTTTTTTTTTTTTTTATCTTTTGTCTCGATGATTGCTTTTTGATATAAGAGGCTGTTGCGCCTTCAAAATGGTTTCCTTCATTTGTGCAGTTACATCACTTATTGGAAAGTCTTATTCCATTTAAAGTAATGAAAGCGCCTGGGTTTCAAATAGAAAATGTCACAATGACTGATTTCTCACTTTTTTTCAAAAGAAATATCGGCGCTCTGTCATCCTTCATTATTGTCTTTTCGGGCCTATTTCTTCTCATTTACAAAACTCTTTTATTTTCTCTTTCTCATTTCTTTTATTTTCTTTCTTTTTTTTAGAGGGTTTGCTAAAAAGTTCTCGTTCCCTCCAAAAATCCCTTACCCACAAAATTTGATATTTTGTCATTTAGTCAGAATTTTAGAAGTTGGTCAAACCGAGAACTTTTCAACAAACTCATTATTTTTCATATTTATATTTTTATTAACTTCTTGATTTTACTTCTTTCGTTTCTGATTCCCAAGACCCATTCAACCATTCGCCCTTGCAAGGAATATTGCGGCCATATATGGTCTGGTGCCCCTTACGTTTGTCTCAAGGTTATTGATAAGATCCAGAGACGGATATGCAACGTAATTGGCCCTGATCTGGCATCTCGTCTGCAGTCACTCTCTCACAAACGTGCCGTCGCCTCCCTCTGTCTTTTTTACAAGTACTTTCATGGTAACTGCTCCGAGTAGCTGCTTTCGCTGGTTCCCAAACTTCATGAATTTAAGCCTTCTACTAGGCTGGCATCTCGCTCACACCTTTTCACTGTCGAAACTTTTAAATATAGCCGTCTCTTCTACTCCAATAGCTTCATATCTTGCACTTCTCGCCTGTGGAACTCCCTCCCCTCTTCCTGTTTCCCTGACAGCTATAATCTCCAACTATTCAAATGTAATGTCAATCGACATCTCCAGATGCCCTGATCTATTCCCTATTCTTCTCTTCATCCTTTCCTCTATCACTCGTATTTGCCCTAAGTCCAACTCTCTGTCGCCCCTTGCGTGCTAGTGGCTTCCCGCCTTGCTTGGGGTGAAACGCTTATAAAAAAAAAAAAAGACCCACCCGGCCTTGAACAGTTTAATTTTATTCTTTCATCTTTCTTTTCAAACTATGGGGGTAAGTTATTGTCAGCGAGTTACTCTATTTGACCATTGCTTGTAAATTCGATCCCCAGTGGGTGCTTTTTATGTGTGGCCTTGAGATAAACTAAGTCGAACAAACCAAACTCCGTGATCAATTTGTAAAATGTATCCTCTTTTCCTTACCTGTCTCACTCGTTGTTTTTTGTTTTTGTTTTTTTTTTGTTTTATTTTATTTATTTTTTTTCGACAGAATGCTTAAGTTCATCATACATAGTCAACTTAACTGTGGACAAATGACTGTTGTAAGCCCGTGACTCAAGTATAAAGACAAGCTAAAGAGTAACCTCTCAGTTTTCAATGTGCCTCATACTAACGTCGTGAGAGTTGACCTAACTGGAGACATTTTCTGTCAGAGTGGTATCAGAAATTTCGAAATCAGTCGTATTGACGGCTAAGAGACGAAAGACAACTGCAAATGTCGTCAGCAAATATTCCTGTTGCTATGTCCCGAAATCCTCACTGTTGCACAACATGTAGACTTGCATGCAAGTCACTAGCGGGACTGAAGTGTCACTTACAACACAAACATAAAACCTGAATGAAGATGTCGGATCCTCATAGATCGAAATCGACGGGAGAGTCCATCCATATATATGGGTCATGAAAATTATGCATGTATTTGGTCATATTCCTTCACAGCTTCCTTTCTAAAATGCTGTCCAAAATATTTGCTCATTTATGAATCCTGTTTGTATTTATATTATTTGTTTCTTATCCATTTACTCGAACTTGTCAATAATCTTGACTGCTGCTTTATATTGCTTATAAAGTCCTTGTGTGTGTAATTTTCTCAATTTTTCTTTTCCTTATTTGTTTTCCGAAGATTCTGCTTTCAATGAAGATACAGCTACGGGAGTAAAAGCGATATCAAATATCACCTCGTTCACCTGAAGATGGGGGATCACTCAATGTATCAGAAATATATACCAGCTAAGAGAAGTGGTGAAATTGTAAGGAAGAAAAAAATCAGTTATGATTCCTCGTAGTCTATTATTAAATATACTGGATATAACATTTTTTTTATTTTGTTAAACAGGAGATTGCGATTTTGTGGATCGAATAGAGAGTTTTGTTCACGATTATCAAGCGGCTAGCAATGTCAGCCGCCAATAGAGTTGATTAAAACAATAAATGAATGAGTCAACAGTAAATTAGTAACGATATATTTACAAATCTCAATTGAATAAGACATGTCGGGAATCCAATGAGAGATATTTTCTTCACAGTAGCAGTTGTTTGTAAGAGCAATTAAAAAAAAACACTTGCTCTATGGTAACCGCCCGTTGGTGATTGTTTTCTTCTTCTTTTTCTTCTTCTTCTTTTTCTTCTTTTTCTTCTTCTTCATGCTTGCGATTAAATGAATTATGCTTCTCCTCCGACTTTTAACGTGAGTTGTTTTCATACTGAGAAGAACTGGCGACAATTTAACCTAAACGCTTTCAAACCAAACAATTAATGTTCGACTACATCTTGATATCAGTTCTATTTTTGAGACTGATACAAGATGAATGGCTCCTGACAATTTTTTCAATCTAAATTTAAGCACTGACTGTTATTCTGGGTGATAAATCACGTTTTAAGAGCAGATCCAATTCAGTATCGGATACCAAACTGGGATATCTAAAGACGATACCTTTATAACTTTTGACCGCATAGCTGCACATGTATTTTAAGACAACCACATGCATTATATATATATATACATATATATATATATGTATGTATGTATGTATGTATGTATGTTCACTCGCACATGCGTGCGTGCGTGTGTGTGTGTGCATATATAATTCAATCCAAAAGGTCAAAGGTACAAATCATCATCGAGGCTTAAAGTTTTAGATTAAAGAGTGTTCGAATCGTTTGAGGATCCCTTTTTTTTTGTTTCCAAGGTTTTTGAATTGGATTATTTCTTTTAACTCAAGTTTATTAAATACTGTATTAGGACGCAAGGGGTTACAAAAAATTTGGAGCAAGATCAGATAGGAGTGATAGATGAAAGGATGAGGAGAAGGGTAGTGGATAGATGAAGACAATTAGAGATGTCGATTGACATTACATTTGAATAACTAGCTCTCAGGGAAACTAGAATAGGGAAGGGAGTTCCACAGGCGAGAGGTGCGAGACATGAAGCTATTGGAGTAGAAGAGACGGCTACATTTAGGAGTTTTGACAGTGAAAGGGTGAGAGCGGGATGCCAGCCTCATCTTGGGCGCTTGAATTCATGAAGTCTGGGGAACCAGCAATGCAGCTCCTCGGAGCAACTGCCATGAAAGTATTTGTAAAACAGACAGAGAGGCGACGGCGCGTCTGTGAGAAAGTGACTGTAGACGAGATGCTAGATCAGGGCCAATTATATTGCATATCCGCCTCTGGAGCCTATCAAGAACCCCGAGGCGAACAGAAGGGCCTCCAGACCATATATGGCAGCAATACTCCATGCAAGGGCGAATTGTTGATTTGTATTTTATATATATATATATATATATATATATATATATATATATATATATATATATATATATCATTATTATTATTATTAAAAAAAACAACAACATTTTGTGTCGACTAATTTTTCCAAATTTCGAAAAATCTTTCTCAGACAAGTTGGAAGTTCCGTCAGAAATTGTCCGAATTTCATTTCGCAAGAAAATTACAATAAATATAGTCCAAGATTTCTATTTTCTTCAGTCATCATCAAGATAGGTAGAGATTGGTGAGTTTCGTAAAACTAGTGTTGTTATGAAGACAATGATAATTGCGACTTTTTTATATACATTTTAAGATGGAAACTCTAAAGTTATACTTGCTTTTTTATTTATTGATGGTTGTTTTTGTTGTATAAGTATTGCTTCGAGGATCATACATCTGTTTTTACTATTTGATTCTGCTAGTATTTTACTGTTGATTGTAATTAGCTTTCTAATGTTGAACCTTATGCTGCTTATTAATGTGTTGCCTGGTGGCACTATGGTCCAATAAGTAGCAGGTGAGTCTTCGTGAGAACGTGGTAGTGGTATATCCTATGTAAGATTTTTTGTATTTTTTTAAAGAGAGACACATTCTCCGAGTGGCAAGTATATTCATATATAACATTGTTCTTATATAGTATGTTGGGAGGTTGGGATATATACATTTTAACAGATAAGTTGGTAGTTTTAAAAGTTTTATAGTAAATAATAAATCTGATGTATTTATTTTTAGCGACAGGATTTATATAACTTTGTGTGTTGTTTTTATTTTGCTGTTTCTTCTTTTTTTATATAATTTTAGTGCATTTGATAAAGGTTTTATTTAAATATTGCTGGGTTATTTTGCTGGGGTGGCAGAGAAGAATAGTGATGAATAATGAATGTTATTTGAAATAATGACAATTATTTCATGGACTGGAAACTTAGGAGAAAAATATTCAACGTCTAAGGATGTTAAAATTTTATCCTGAGGTTTGTTGGAATGAAGAACTTGTAAAAATTCATTACAAGAGCTGATACTATATTTGGTAAATACGATATGGTTAAAGTGATGATACCTGTATCATAATAGAGAGGATTGATTTGACTGATTTATGAATTTCAACATTCCAATATAAATAACAAGGATGATATTTTTTTCAAGCAATTCACTCCAAGCAAGGCAGGAGTGCCACTATCACGCATGGGGTTACAGAGGATTGAGAACAAGAGTAAAGAGGTGTCTTGGATGAAAGGATACAGAGAAGGGCGGGGAACAAGATCAAGGTATCAGAAGATGTAGATTGACATTAAACTTGAATATTTGAAGACTATAGTAATCAGGGAAGCAAGCAAGAAGAAGGAAGTTCCACAGACGTAAAGTGCGAGAGAAGAAGATGTAGAAGAGACGGTTACATTTAACCGTTTCGACAGTGAAAGAGTGGGATCGAGATGCCAGCCTAGTAGCTCGCTTAAATTCATGCAGTCTGGGAACCAGCAAAAGTTGCTCGTCGGAAGAGTCGCCGTGAAAATACTTGTAGAAGAGACAGAGGGAAGCCACGGCACGTCTGTGAGAAAGCAACTGTAGACAAAATACCAGATCAGGACCTATCGCATTGCATATTCTTCTTTGGATTCTATCGAGGCCTCGAGACGTACATCGGGAGCACCAGACCATATATGACAGCAGTATTCCTTGCAAGGACGGATGGTTGATCTATAGATTTGAAGGATGCACACAGACGAAAAAAAACTTTCTGGCACGACACAGGGAACCAACTTTCCTTGCGGTAAATATTCAACGGTGATTTTTTAAAAAGTTTAACTATCCGATTTCGGCGTTACTCGTAATTATTAGTTGATGTACGTGGGTTTTAGCCTGGAAGCTGGGTTTTTTGTGTAATTTTGTGAATTTTGTAGTATAATTCAGCATCAACTGTAGCTTTTTGTTGTGTTCATCCTTATTTAATACCCCGAAAATGTTCGATTCATCACGTTCTGGGTATGACGATAAACTGCATCCAGCTGCAAGGCCCCTAATCGGGAGGATATCAGGAGCGTGGAACCATCTCTTAATTGCTGTTGAACCCAGGTTTACAATGACCGGAGGTAGTAGCACCTGTTAAGGTCCCAACTATAGGCAAATATTTAACCCCCAAACTGGGGTCAAAATTCTATGAAAGTATAAAAATACATTCTTATAGTAAAAGTACCAGTAATACATTTTCATAGTAAAAAATATTACCAGCAATACATTTTTGTAAAAAATAATGAATTACCAGCAATTTATTTATTTAAAAAAATTACCAGCAACCCTTTAAAAAAAAAAAAAAAAAAAAAAAAAAAAAATATTATCAGCAATACATTTTTGAAGAAAAAAATATTACTAGCAATATATTTTTGTAAAAAAATATTGCCAGAAATATATTTTTGTAAAAAGAAAAATATTACCAGCAATCCATTTTTGTAAAAGTAATTATTACCAGGAATATATTTTTGTAAAAAAAAAAAAAATATTACCAGCAACACATTTTTGTTAAAGACAAAATATTCTTGGCAATATATTTTCGTAAAAAAAAAAAAAAAACATACCACGAGCAATACATTTTTGTAAAAGAAATTACTAATGTCCACAAGAAAATTAAATTGAGGCATTAAATGACACATAACGAATTGCTATGCCGCTAAACAAATTGTTCGATTTATCAGCTTTTCTTATCATGAAACTGGATTGATTTTTGAATTCATATGCAGCTTCTTTTAAGTTGCGGTTGTTTAAAAGGGAATTAGTGTTTTTAAAATATCCTCAGATGTAAATAAATAAAAGCAAACACAAGTCACACCTCACCTACGTCTGAACATTCTTTGCCTATGTCACAACATTACGGAACTATTCAATTGTGTCTACATATCTTGATGATGACTTAAAAAAGTAAAAAATATGGACCATATTTTGTGTACATTTCTTGCAATATATACATAGATAGATAGATAGATAGATTACAATTCATTTCAAAAGTTTGAAGCCACCCTCAGGATTAGCATGGAATGGACTTGATAGAAGAACGAGCTATAAGAATCATTGAATAAAGAATGATATCAATTATCAAACTCATACTTTCAGAAAATTTTGCAGCGAATGCCAAAAATTTGTGCTGCATTAGTAGAGAGTAGAGGAGGATATTTCGACGGGAGTAAAATATTTAATCATAAAATGCTTTTTTGCTTTTTGTCATAATAAAATTTCTAATAAAAATTGTCTTATATTTTTAACGATGTATAATAATTTTCTCTTATTTAAAGTACAAAATAACTACTTTTTGAGTCAATTTAAAAAATTACTAGGTGTGGCTTCAAACGTTTGAACTGTAGTATATATATATATATATATATATATATATATATATATATATATATATAAATGCATGTAATATTCAAGAAAAACTCTAAAACTTATATATAATCTTACTGAAAACATACTACATTAAAAAACACACCAAAAATTCACCCTACTTCACAAACATAGACTACAGCCACCTGTATTTGCAGAATAAAATACAAATGATCTGAGGCAACGGCAACTGACTATAAAAAATCGAAATAGACGAAGCTACGGTAAGATTCAAAAGAATCTCAGAAAAGTAGAGATAGGAATATGTTCTCGGGAAAAAAGCGATGCAACTTGACAATAAAAAATATGCAAACAACAGAACCTTAGCGAAGTAAAAATATTATATAAAAAAACATGGAGAATAAGAAAATCAACAACAGTTTACAACAATTCAAGTCGATATTTCATTTTTCTAGAGTTTAAAATAGTGATAATTACTAATCCAGAACACCATAAACTTATAAGCAAAGCATCAAAGCTCATTTCTGAGTGCAAACTCGAAATAAAATTCCTTCTACGCTACCTCTAGCGTATATTTGAAGCTATGTATACGTGGGTGTTGATGTATGTTTGTGTATGGATGTTTAAAAGAATCAGGTGTGCAGAGTTCAAATTTCAGCAGAGATCCTTGCGCTCATCTTTGCACAACTACTCTTGAAAAAAGCGTGACTCTATCACTCCTTCCATCAACTACGGGTTAAATTGTTAGGTAGACTGGGCTCTCTAGCCTTGCTTGGCTTGGCAAACAGTCTAGAAGAGGGCGAACTCTGAATCCAAAAGCGATTGGGTTTGAAGCTGAAAATGTGAACCTACTTTATACACAAACCATAGCAGCAACATTTCTGATAAACAACATCATTGCTTTCCCACTGGATTCCAGTCTGGAAAAGTTGTTTAGGAATCCAAATCAGTAACATGGCCTTGGGAAAATCATGGAGTTAGGTTGAAACCAGTGATACTGATTGTTTGTTCTTATGTCTTGTTGATAGTCATGACAAAGCTAAACCTCATTGGGAAATGATGTCACTTGAATTACTTGAATCGTGGAAATGAACACACTCTCCTCTTTGCTTACCCCAGTTAGGACAGTTGTCTCGATTATATTTTGGAGAAGCTCGTTGACAGGGACGCGAGTTCTATTACGCAACTTTAGAGAATCGGGATTTCAGAAAAACATGATGAGCGCACCAGCTTTTAGTTGAGGCCTGTGGGAAGAAAGGCTGGGCAGCTGAAGAGAATTAACGAAACTAATTGGGTTCTGAACGCTCTCAGACGTTCCCGGAGCTTTGCCAAATGATTTGTATATTTGAAGCTCACCAGGATAGGATTGCATCGTATTTTCCTTTATTTTTTTTCCACTGCAACATTCTTTGGAGAAAGAAATATTTGTTCAAATAGCAAAAGTAATTTTGAGGCACTTTTAAATGACTAAGTTTAATCCTGAGCATTTTAGTATATTTTTCTGAAAATGTTTTTGAAGCTCGGACAAATTTTACAAAGAAAACAGACATAATCAAAAAATTTATACCTTCTTTCGATGGAGAATTCCGATCCAAAATTCACTTCTAATGACCTTGGGAATTCATTAGATATCTTGTTATCTTTTTTCCAGGTTCCCCAACAGATAACAATTTATATCCAAGAAAGTAACTGTTTACGTGTAATTATTAAAGTCACAAACTAATTTCATTTCCAGTAACTTACTGATGATTTCGAAAGGTCACCTTTGATTTATACACCGTAGAATTTATGTACTAAAAATATTTTGGGGTTTTCTAACAAATATTCCTCGCTCTATTTTGCTTGAATTTGCTTCATTCAGAGAAATGCTGTTATGTACTTTGATGGCTTCAAATGACGACCCATCAACATCACATAACTTATGTCTCAAATGTATTTTCTGTGAGAGATCATGACAAGGACACAAAAAATGACCCGAATATTTCTAAATTACATACCGACACCATGAATATCTGTTTCCGTTTACTCAAGATTAAACATACGAGTAATACAATTTAATCCCAAGAAATTATATACAGACCTATATCGAACAGTATATTGAGCAGCGTGGGCGTCGTATGAGAGGGTATTATACTGCTATTGTCGGACATTGTATTCCTATTTTAAACAGAGCTGCAGAACGGATTGTTATTAGTGGAAACGCGTCAGATAAACTATTGATATGAAAGTAAACAATGTTAAAAATCCACATTTAAAGTATAATGTTTTTGAATTATGAAGCTACTGAATTATTAATATATCTTCTTATATACATATATGTGCATATGCACGTGTGTTGATGTGCGGTTGCATATAAATATATTTTCACATACACATATACACGGTGTATCAAAAAAACTTTAACAGGCTTTGGGGCGGGTTTCTCACACTAAAACAAGGACAAAAGCATTTGCCATGAAAATATTTGTAGAAAAGACAGAGGGTGCCACGTCACATTAGTCGAGATGCCTGGTTAGGATCGATTACATTGCAGATCTTTCATTGTACTTTGTTAAGAATCTCGGACACCAGACCAGATATGACAGCAGTATTCAATGCACGGGCGAATGGTAGCTGAAAACGTGAGGCCAAGAAGGCACGGAGTGTTGCTCTCCTGAAGTTTAGTGCCAGCCATGTTGATGGCAGGCAGGAAAAGATCTCTATGGTGATTAAATAAAAGCGGTTTTTGTTTTGGAGATATTAAAATTTACAAGCCATTTCTTGCCACTGATTGAACGACTTTTTTCAAGAGAAATTGTCAGGTTTACCTTGTCACATCGGATTTGCTACTAGGACAGGAGTAAATGGTAGTCTCATCTGCATAAATACCTCGTTGGGAGTTGATGACGTCGAGGATATTATTGATGAAGAAACATGTTAATATGTTCTTTTACAATAATGTTCACCATATACAAGCCACAAGAGCCACTCGAGGTAGAATGTTTGCAGATTAAGAGGAAGGGACACACTTTAAGAGGATATGTAGGGACGATAACGGTTAACAGGGGTGATTCTCTACAATGGGTGTAGCATGGTGGGTATTATTCGTGAAGGTCAGAGCTGGTGGAACTAAGGAATATAGTTCTTCTGAACACTTTCCATGGAAATCGCGATAGAGTAACGAGTGGTTACAAAGTTTCTTGCGTGGGAAAGAGGCTGTCGGGTAGAAAATAATTCATCCCCCAAAAGACCGCAGAGACGCTTTTGAACACTATCTAGATTGGAAAGTGAACACAGGGAAGCTCCTGCTCATATATGGCAGCATTATTCCATCTTCAGCCTGATTTTGTAATGGTAGATGATGACAGATACTTACTGAGGCGGTACAGGGAACAGTCCATTTTTCCAGAGCCTGTGGCGATGAATTGTATATACAAGTTCCACTTAAAGTTTGGGTTGAGCATAAGTCCCAACAGGCACTCAAGATATGACCCCCCCCCTAAAGAGAAGACCTGTTTATCGCAATAGGCGAATATTCAGAGTTCATTTAGATGGGGTGTCACTAGTTTGGGTTTTTAGGCATAGGGTATAACCTGCCAGTTTACCCCCACTGAGATATTGGAGCTAGGTCAGAGTAGATATCAGCTGACAGACCCCCGTGTTCTGGAGGTACGCCTATATATTCTATAAATGTCATCAGCCTTTTAAGCACAGATTTTCCTTTTTTTTTTTTTTTGCTGGTCATTTTTATGCTCTTTCAACTTTACTTTTACTCGCAACACAGTTTTTCATTGCTTTCCAAATAGCTTCATTATTTGAATATTTTTTTATTCTCATCCACATAAGTTTTCTTTTAGATACATATATGAAGAGGCTGGGACGATTTCATGAATTTGCTAACGTTGAAATCGTTTTTGCTTTTTTTTTATTTTGCAAGTTTGGGAATAATTAACTTTGCAGAATTTCTGAACATAGTCTTTAAAGAACCTTTGTTGTAAACTGTATCTTTCAAAATCTTATTATCCATAAACCTACAATAACTCTCTCAAGTTATTGCGACACCATCATCAACTTTAAAAAGACTCATACTTTCTTTACTATCTACAGTACAAGTCCAAAACAATTCTTCTCCTTATATTTTCACGGCAACTGTTCCGACGTGTTACTTTCGCTGGTTCCCAGACTATATGAATTTAAGCGAGCTACCAGGCAGGCATCTCGGTCCGAACCTTTCACTGTCAAAACGGTTAAATATAACCGTCTCTTCCTCTCAAACAGCTTCTTTTCCCGCACTTCCCGTCTGTGGAACTTCCTTCCCCTTACTTGCTTCCCCGATGACTATAATCTTCAAATATTCAAGTGTAATGTCATTCAACATCTGACGCCCTGAGCATGTTCCCCGCCCTTTTCTGTATCCTTTCCTCGAACTCGACTCTTTAATCTTGTTCCCAATCCTCTGTAACCCCTTGCGTGCTAGTGGCACTTCCGCCTTGCTTGGGGTGAATTGCCTTAAAAAATAATATTAGGTTGGTTCAAAAATAATGACATAATAATGTCGTTTTTTGACGTTAAAAAATACGTCAAAAAACGACATTATTATGTCATTATTTTTGCAACCAACCTAATATTTAGTAATTATTTCAACGAAAGGAATAATTTCGATTCTATCAAGTTCATCCAGTGTATTTATCACTAACAATTACTATTGAAAAATTAGTTTGATCTCCTTCACCAATATTACACATTTTTCTTTGTGATGAAAAAAGATATTCGTCTGGTTGCTTTCATGACTTTAACCAATGTCCTTATTATTCTGTAAACTTTCTTTCTGTTTGCATCCGCAACACCAGATTCTTTAAATATCTTCCTGTTAGCCAGTCAAATTCTCTTCCTTATTACACTTAATTTTTTCTCAAATGTTTCTTTGCAACCTTCGTAACGCCAGCTGTTTTCTTGTTCTTTCTAATGTTTTCACTTTCTTTCTTTATTTTTCTTTGGTCCACATTAAGCTTTTCGCGTGCATTCTAATCACTGAATATCCTTACAATATTTTGCTTCTCTATAAGACTATATCTTTCTTACGACCCTTTGCAATCTTAAGAAATAGGAAACTGAAAAGCAATTATAAAAAAACTAAACTATTCTATATGCTTATTTAAAATAAGTCACGAGTTGCATTATAAAATCTCACACTAAATCTTCTTATTAAAAATATATAATAAACTTTGCCAAACTTAATTGCCGTAAGAATTTTTTATATTTTCGGCAATCCACGTCTTGTTTTTGCTGCTCGACCTATGTTGAAACCGGCCTGGAAGAATTTTCTGTCTACCTATTATATTAGTTAGGTAATTAACATATTCAGGCGTCAGTTATGTGCTGACTTTTTAGTTCGAACGGGTCAAAGTTTGGAGGCAGGAGAGAGAACCAATAAACCGGTTTAGTTGTTCTTAATTGTTATATTTCGGTATTACCAATTTGCGGTAATACAAGGTGTCTCAAAAGTCTTTATCCCATTGTAAGAACTCTTATATCATGAGCTACAAATGGCAGCGTGATTGAATTGGTACCATTTAAAAGCTAAATGTGTCAAGTTTCCTTCTGTTAATTTAATTTTAATTTAATTTAATTTAATTTTTGAACACAACACTGCCTGACAGACGGGTCGGATGATCCGGACAGACTGATCGCTTTTTCCTGCGATGGTCACCTAGGTCTCCAGATCACACGCCATGTGACTTCTTCCCCTGGGGGTATGTGAAAGGCCTCATGTACGTACCTACACTTCCCAGAGACGTGGATGATCTGAAGAAGCGTATAACTAAAGCCTTGGAAACCATCGATAAGGCTTGGTCGCGTTTGGCAAGAATTGGATTATCGCTTGGATGTGTGTCGTATAACCCGCGGCGTTCACATACTTGTAAAAACCTGTATAGAAGGGTGGACATATTAGCTTCCCGGAAATATAAATTGTTTTGATATCATCAATACTTATTAAGATATACAGTATCGTAATTTGACACAGACTTTTGAAACACCCTGTATATACTTTTGTGTTTCCCTCTTTGTTTGCTGTGAACTGTTTTTCCTATGTAATGAACGCCATTTTAATAAAATCTGTTTTATCGTATTAAAAGCTAAAATTCGATTGATTAATTTATTATATTAGTATATTCTAAAAATAATACGTTCATCGATTGATTAACAATAGTTCTATTGTGAAGACAATTACTTGAATAAGATCTAATATGGTATCTATCGAGAGATATCCATACTTTATCGTCTATTTGAATGTGTAGATTTTTGTCTTCCTAACTGTCTTTTGGTATCTCGTTGAAATTCTTTAAATTTAAATAAATTACACTTTGCAGATTTTCTCTTTGATATATTTCTGATAACAAGATAAATGATGAGCTGGAATCACAATTTCTTTCTTTTTATTAAAAAAAAATTTGTCACCTTTGAATCTTACAAACAAATAAATAAAAACTGCTTCGATCATATACATACATTTAACACTATTCTCACTGACACATATCTTTCGATTTGTGTATTTGCCAATCTAAGAAATGAATGTTTTACAAGTATTTTCAATGCTTCATATTACATTAAACGTTATTTTCGTGAATACACGTTTTTGAGTAGACTTCATGATTTTTTTTGTTATTATTATTGTAAACAGTGTGAATTACACCCACTACACATTCGAGAAATTTAATAAAAAAAATGTGCTCTCCTGTAGAGTTCAAATCTGCGTTCCTCTTTGTAGGGAAAATCACCAAATGATCCGATGTGGTTTAACTGTTCCTCTTACATTGAAGGACGCAGGTTCGAACCTTGCCTGAGAGCAGAACCTCGGATACGCATGCCAGTAGACGTAATTCACTCTATAAAGGAATAAGCATATCGTCTACTCAAACACGTGTATCCCCCACAAAATAATAACATTTAGAGTAATATGAAACAATGTCGTATTAAAAAAAAATACAACTAATTATTTAGAAGACATTTCATTCCATTGGCCGGACACTTATTTTTATTTATTTATTTATTCTTATTTGTTGTTGTTGTAGTAGTAGTAGACAAAGAATAAGATTATTAGTAGTAGTAGTAGTAGTATTGGACATATTGTATTACTCGTAAACTTGACTTTGAGATAAATATATTCGACTTATAGACGAGAAAATCCGGCATCTGTTCAGTAACATCATTCTATTTTAGAATTCTGGTTGTACGAAATTCGTAACAATTACAAACCAGGCCTAGTTAGTAAACAATCATCAGAAGTATGCAGAACCAGAATCTTAGTCGCTACCCTCATATACCATCAAGCCTACGTCCATACACCCTCTTAACGTGATTGAAATTGGTCAGTCATATCCAATTACCATGTTAATTTTCTCAAGGCAATAAGCCGCGCACGTGTGTTGGACATAAGAAAATGTGGGGTGTCACCTGCGTAAAATGTAAGACACAGGTTGAAAGACAAACGATTGACAAACCAGTGTGGTTGTCGGGTGGACTCACTGTTCAGTCGCTGCAATCATTTCAACAATTTTTCACCCTGCCTCACCGTAATCGTTTAGGAATGCAAAAACCACACGAGGATGGTAAAGAAATAGTTCTAATCAAGCATGACATGCAGTTCGCCTCTGTAGCGTAATTCACCCAGAGGACTTATCAGGAAGCACCCGCTGCGACAGTAATCAACGGTTCAGGGAAGAACAGCTGGTTGCCATTTACCCAAACGGAAACGACAACTTTACCCAGAGGTCTAGGTGCAACTTCTTTTTCCGTTGAGCGTTGTTAAAAACGCCCAGAAGCTCTCGGTGCAGCGGCAAGAGAAGAGGAGCGGGGAGACAAATCAGGGAGGTGACAGACCACAGTTGCTGAGCGATCACCCTTCGATACGTCAAGTCGCGGATACGTCACATGGGAAGGTTCCCCAGCGACAATAGCGAGGAACATTCATCAAGGCCGTGACGCAGATTAGCCACTGCCCATATGGTGCTGAAACGCTCGCTCTTAAATCTCTCCTCTTTTCGCACATCGTCGACAAGAGAGACAATGAGAGATCCCCTTTGTATTCGCACATGTCTTTCTGTTTTTACACTTTTAGGGACTCGAAAAAGAAAAAAAAAACAAAATAATAATGCTTTCGCCGTCTTGTTCGTCGTAAACTTACATTCATAAAAAATATTTCAGGAGGTGTCCTTGCAAGTGTGGAGGTTCACATTTGTGTTTTTCTGAAGTAATGAAACTGGTACAAAAATGGACGCAAATGTGATGATACGCGAAACTTGTCAGACGTCACAGTCCGTACACATAAACATATGAAGCTACACATTCAGGCACACAAAATCAGGGACTTACATCAACATACCGGATAGGTATACTGTCTTATATTTACACACATACAAGAACGTGTCATTAAGTCCGCAGATTGACACGCAGCTTAGCTGAATTTTAATCAGAAATCTTTACTGTATAATGTTCGAATAGTGTGCTAAATAATCTACTGAATTAAGTGCATTAACAATGAAGTGGGGATTATGTTAAAAATAAAAATGTTATGGAAAATAAATGATGTTTTTTATCTATCTTCAGCTTACGGACGTTATGGCATATTTACATATATATATATATATATATATATATATATATATATATATATATATATATATATATATTTTACTGGCCGATATCTACAGAAAGAGCATTTATCCGAATCCATCTGAACGTAAATACAACATTTGTTGTTTTTTTTTTTTTTTCATAATATCTATTCAGGTTTTACTCCTATCGTTATTGCTCAACTGGGAGGTACTGATCGAAGCATAGGTCCATTAGATATAATGCAAAAAAAAATCTCTACATCGAAATTAGGTTAGGTTCACTTAAAGACATGTCAACTCTTGATGGGTTATTTAATGTAGATATTCGTAGAACGTAACCAGTGAAGAACAAACTGACTCTTAATAATCAACCAGGCTTCCCTCGTTAAGCATTACCCGATATCGAGGCGCTAATGTGAAGAAGTTGGCTGAATCTACTACATGGAAAACCTTGATTGGTTAAAGTGCAAGGGGAAACCAGTAAGGACCTAACTCATACATCGGTAATCATTATTACCGACTAGTGATTTCAGCCATGAAGATGAAGAAGAGACTTGAGGCGACGGAGATGCGGTTCTACGGAAGGATGCTAAGGATATCTCAGACCAAGCGTGTGAGTAACGATGAGGTCATAGAGAGGATGCAAACAAGGAGGAGGCTTATACTTAACATCAAGAAGAGGCAACTGAAGTTTCTGGGACACATAATGAGAAAGGAGGGCCTGGAGAATCTGATACCCACGGATCTAATAGAGGGAAAGAGAAACAAGGGAAAACAACGCATGACATACCTACCGGTTTTAAGCAAGAGGATGACAGAATGTGGTCTGGGGGCGGGTGGCAGAAGAAAGGAATTTGTTGAGAGCTGCAAATGATAGAGGAAGGTGGAGAGTCATGATCGCCTACGTCCTGAAAGGACACGGCACATAGAAAGATTTTAGCCAAACTAGTACGGCGAACAATTATACCCAATACCGATGTGCCTTCGATAGTTGGGTAGGTGTTTAACACTATTACTACCCAGTCTAGGAAAATTGATTCACTATGTTATGCTAGGCAATTTTTTTCTCAAGAGTTTATATTACATATTTATCAGTCTACCATTCTCTTCGAATATTGGTCTGGTGCGCCTGCTATATGTTTAGAGATTCTTGATAAAGAAAAAAATAAAACAAAGAAGAATCTGTAAAATGATTGAACCTAACCGGGCATCATTATGAATTTAAGCACAGTACTAAATTGGCAAAAGGGTATCATCATTTTACAGTTGCAGTAGCTAGATGTTACTGTAAGTTCTTTGTAACGGGTACTTTTTCTCGAACTTCTCGCTTGTGGAACTCTCTTCCGGCTCCTTGCTTCCCAGCCAACTTTGATGTTCAAAAGTTTGTATACAATGTTAGTCACTGTCTACCGCCTTTTTTATTACTCTTTTTTTTTTATTATTTCTCCTTAATAATGTTTTTCTATTTTCTTATTCTTTCACACTCAATGATCCCTTTTGTCTTACTGGCTTTATTGCCTTGCTTGAGGTAAAATGATTAAAAAAATAATGACTTTTTTTAGGTTTGGTTTGTTTTCTTTTATGGCATATCAACCTTACTGTCGCTAACTTTTATTTCTGGTAATATTTTTTTCCTCAAAAAATCTATTGCTAGTAATATTTTTTTCAAAAATGTACAGCAAGTAATATTGTTTTTTGTTTTTTTTTTTTTTTTTTTTTTTTCGGTTTTTTTTTTGTTTTTAAATGTATAGCTGTTTTGATTGGTTTGTTTTACGGCATATCAACCTCAATGGATTATTTAATACCGGCAAAATCTTTATTTCTGGTAATTTTTTTTTCAAAAGTGTATTGCTGGTATTTTTTTTAAAATGTATTTCTGGTAATAATTTATTGCTGGTAATAATTTTTCTTCAAACATTCATTACTAGTAATAATTTTTTACAATATATTTCTAGTATTAGAACCTATTTTTACACTTTCATAGTGTTTTGACCTGTTTGGGGGTTAACTACTTACCCATAGCTGATGGACCCTATCAGGTGCTACTACCCCGGGTCAGGGTGGACCTGGGAACAACAGCAATTAAGAGGTGATTCCACGCTCATCAAAACCTCCTGATCAGAGGCCTTGCTGTTGGACGTAGTTTATAATCTTACCCAGGACGTGGTTGCATTTATCGTCATACCCAGGACGGCAAATTGTTATTTTAATAAATGCACATCTGAAAATGTGTCTCATCTTAATTTTAACAATAGACGGGAAGAAATGCCATTGATTTCTATGGCGACATTTTAACACTAATTCATTCCTTTGATTTAATAGTTTGCTTTGATTATTGAATTCTATTATAATTTTCTCTTCTAAACATAGGTAACACCTATTCCTAAAACTATTAGGAGCATTAGGGGTATGAGCGAAACCTATAATTTTCCAGTCAATCTGAGGGTTCAGTCCTTTCTCCCTCTATTCCTAAATTTTTTGGAAAGGTCTGGCTGATATTTTAATTTTTGGTTGATAAAAGATTGCCTATGGATGTAAAGTCTTTGATTCCATTCCTACCGCGGAAATTCCAATGTAAACATTGTGATTTAACCTATTTTCTTTGGAGTAAATAGTTGCTTGATATCTCACCTTAGTAGATCTGCATTTTCCTGCAATTTGACAGTTCCCACTATTTTCACAATTACAGGGTGTTCCATAGCAGGTTTATTGTTATTCCCATTAAAATATAGTTATTATGAGAGTTGATAATCTTGTACATATCATTGGTGTACGAATAGCCTATGTTGATTGTTTTCCTATTAAAGATCTTATATAGAGGGTTGTTTATGTGAAAATGTGTATTTACTAACTACAGAAAATGCTGTCCGATATCAGTATTGGATAATTTACAGAAGTAAGGGATTGAACCATATAATTTTTCTTTTTCTGTTTCTTTGCCTACAACCCATGTTAGATACTTCAGTGTTATTTATGGGGTTAAGTAGGATACTTTATTTTTAAAGCCACATTTATGGAGAGATTCTTCATACAATTCTTTATTTTTATGAAAGATATTTCCGTTAAAGTAAAGTTTACTAATTGCAGTGCCGACAAAAATAGGTATCTGTTTCACAATGGCATAGGGGTGGTTGAAATCAACAATAATATAGTTCGGGGGCTTTATGCTATTTATGCTAAACCCCAGTAATCTGATGCCCTAATTATTTTTTTTCTGTAACATCATAGTGGACCATTGCTATTGGGAACGAAAATGAGTCCATCTCTATATAGGCCTACTAGTTTAGGATTTACAATTCTGCTAAGTATATCTAAAATATAATCAAACTAAATCAGCAACCTGGGCTGAATATTACACTCCCATAGGGACAACAAAATCGACATTATAGCACTTAATTCAGGTAGAATCGTTAAGTGCTAATAGTGATTTCCGAGCAGTTAAGATGATATTACTCCGATCGTCCTCATCTCTATATGGTTTTTCACAAAATTCATACAATCAAGAGCTCTCTGGAGATAGAAAAATAAATGTCTATTATATCAAACTTGATAAAAGTTACTCTTTCTTTATCACTCATATTGATGAACCATTTGATAGTATCTGACGAATCTTTCCAAAGATTAATACAGGTTGTAATTAATAGTTTATAGGTTACTTTTTTTATTATATTTTTTTTTTTAGATTAGACATAGTTCAGTTTTAGTAGGATTAACTAATCTAGATTGTATATTATTAGTAAAGTTAGGTTTGTGGTCCTTAAATAAAATAAAGGCATCTTTGCTATGGATTTTTCCCATTCTATCCGCAATATTAAAATTATTAGCTAACTTGGAAGTCTCATTGTCGGTCTTGGAGATCATGCAATTATATCTGTCTCGTTTATAAGTGTCAGTTATGCTGTCCGTGCGAATTTTATGGTAGTGTGAGGGGGGTTACAGTTATAATTTTTTTTAGATTTATCAACTCTAACCCAAATTTTATTGGAGTTTTTAATAGTTTTTATGTCTGTGTTTAATTTTATTTGAAATTGGTTGGACTGCTTACTGAATTTCATTTTTCTAATTATGTTAAACAAGTCTTTTTCAAAAGGATCCTGGAGTTTGCAGGAAGGTGGAGTTTTGGGGGTTTTAGATTGTAGGTTTCGTATTTGTGATTTGGCGTTTCGGTGGGTGGGTGAGATAGAAATTGTCTTTCGATCGTAATCTTTTCACAAAATCAACAATTTTATCCGTGAGCGACAGCTTGAACGAGTAAAGAGAATGATATGGGATGTTTTTAGAGAGTATTCCGGACAGAACTTATCCATAATGATAGGTAGTGGAGGTAGATAGAATTTCCTGAAGGGTTAATTCCGAGGGGGATCAACTATTCGTTATAGGAGCAATATAGTACAGGTAATAGTACAGGTAATAAATCCGTTGATATATAATCCAAGTGGATCCTAATCATATAAGATGGTAAAACTGATCCACAAAAAGAGCTCACTGTATTATATAACAGAGCATATAAATTACATATCAGAGAAATCCCAAATTACCTCATGAGGTAATTTGGGATTTCTCTGTTTATATATATATATATATATATATATATATATATATATATATATATATATATATATATATATATATATATATATATATCATGTGCTGATGGTCTGATAATTGCGTTTAAGCATGAAATAAATTGCCAATTCTGGGAGTTTCCTTTAATGTCCACTTGATATTGAGTACTTTAACCCACTAATACAGCTTACCTTAAAACTATGATCCCAGGCCACTTTTAAGATACTGAATCCAAAAATATAGCATACCTTAAATTATATATATATATATATATATATATATATATATGTGTGTGTGTGTGTGTGTATGTATGTATGTATGTATGTATATTTAAGTAATTCATCGAGTCTAGAAGAAAATTTATATATATATATATAAATTGTACATACAAAACGAAAAGGAAAAGCTTATCTAGGAAAGGAAAACTTATCTAAGCCGTTTCGTTCACTGATTGACTTTATCGAGGCAAGTTCTTCATAGATAGATAGATAGATAGATAGATAGATAGATAGATAGATTGTTATTCATTGCACTGGAACGTGTTCGACGACAAATGTTTATTGTGCTGTATTATCAACAAACGTCATAATAAATATCTGTATATAATAAACATCGCTGACTTTGACATGAATCCGTAAAAGTAAAACGCAATACCTAGGCATTATGTAATTTTTAAAAATGTTATTATGCTTTTAGAATCCTTACTCGCATTTGAATTTCTGGACCTTAAACTCTATTACTTCTTGTTTTCTGTTCTAACTACTGAGCTATCGTTCCAGATTTAAGCGACATTAGACTTGCTAAGATTATCATATATATTAGGTTGAGACATAAATAATTTCCATTTTCATTTATCAACATTATTCTATAAAATTAAAGTGCAATCACATTTTATTCAAGTATAATTTACTATTACTTGTCAAGACTTGTTACCTCATATCGATAGTTTTCCTTATCAGCGACAGCAAAATGTAACATTCGGTTGGTGCAAGGTCGTAGGAATGTGGCAGGTGTTGTAGAATAGAGCAGGTTGATTTTTCCCTTTTTTTTTAATCCATTGCACTCAATGTGAAAGCTGAGATTTGTTGTATTATGTCGTAACAAATAAAATTAAATTCAAAGCTTTTACGGAGTTTTGAGCATTTAGTTTTAAATATTGTTTGAAAAGTGTAGAGAAATACCCAATTTCCGTAAACTGATTTCAAATTTTTATTATTTCACGAATAAATACAAACAAGATTGCTATATTTGTATCCCCACAAGCAAAATGCGCATTTTTTTTACTGCATAAGTAAAAACTGTGTAAAAAATTGTAAAAGAATACAGAAAAGGTACTCAATGAATTAGTTTTTACACCATTTGTTAGATCGTAATTAATAAAAGCGAAAAACAGATAAAAGTGTATATAATACTGCTGGGTACACATTATAAGACAAAATGTTTTAATTTTTGCATTGTTTATTGAAAATTGCACTCAGACTATTCCACTGTATAATAATATAGCTCAATTATTCCTTCACCCTTTGAAGTAAATGAGGGTCTTATTTGATGGCACAATGATTTAGTAATAATGTTCGTGTGTCTTGCATCTTGTCCATATAGAGTTTCAGAAAATTATAAATTTTATAAGGCTGTGCTATAAGTCTTTCATTGATCACCGGAATGAAATTCTAACGCTAAAATTTTTAACCTAAATTTAATCTTTCAGCTTGTTTCCTCAAAATACGATAACAATTTGGAAAAATGTTTTCCTGAGTTATCATTGCAATATGTGGCCTTGAATTGTCTATGGAGCAGAACAACGTAATCCAATGTGTTCGCTGCCATTATGTTAAGTGTAATACAAATTTATAGCCAGATATGATAACTACATATTATTATGTAATACCTTCGTCATTACAACTGGTTCTTCCAAAGAGAAATTACTAATAAGCCCGCTTATTTCCTAAGCCTATATTGGTACGGTTCGTTAGCTAATATGAAGTGTATAAAGATTGTGTTGCGTCAATCTTTTGCGTTTCTGGCGTCTGCTTTGAAAACCGGCATTTGAAATACTTGATTTACCCTGGGCTTAAATACCATTGACTGCAGCTTAAAATATTCAATGTCCTCAGCTATGAAGCAGACCCCTTGCGAGTAGGAAACGTCTTTCCTCATATGTACCGTTATATCATTGAGACAGGATAAATGTAAAGAATTAAATCCATGGCGCCAACATGCGACTTTGTAGCCTCTGGGTCTAAATCCACTTCAAGCCTGTATAAATGAATGCTTATCTCGATAACTTAACGTCCTTTTGTATATCTGGTTATCAAAATGGACACCTCAGATAAAAAATATAAATGTTAGATAAATCAGTCTTCCTGTAATAGAACCCTAATCCTCAGTCGACGATCAGTGTGGGAGGTAAAGCCTGCGATATTTAAAAATAAAGACAGGATTTAAAAATAAATTTACACTTTTAAACGACATTAATTAATGCTTACTTTTAGATAATACAAAGTTGTTACGTGAAAACTTGAGTTAAATCTATATTAGATTATCGGTGAGCTCATTTCAAAATCTATCTGAAAAGATAAACTGTGTTGTATAAACGTTAAGGGCAGCCTATCGCCAAATAAGAGGTTTCTGTTTTTAAAAATTATCAGTTATTAGGTTACTTATTATCAGTTAATCCGTTATTCTGTTACTCAAACAGAAAATTAGCGACGGTTCTTTTCAACTTATTAGGTTCATGCAAACATACCCAGCGACATTTTTTTTAAAATATTAAAGAATTATTAAAGCTCAATTAGACAACTGTCGCTTATAAACACTAGAGATCTTAGGAAAATAGGCCTTTTCACTAATTTACAATTCGAACTATTGTCCTCAACTTTGTTGTTGTTATCACAGGTTTCGACCGTTGTTCCTACCGGCCTTCATCAGCATTTTATCTATCCGGGAAACCTATAGGGAATTATTTAATCTACGAGTGCAGACTGTTCTCGTTACACTCAAAAAAAGACGAATGGATTAAAGCGTTGGTCTGTGAATTTGGTAACATAGTATTTGTTCGTTCAGTCCCTGGGCCGGGAAGTGTGTACTTGGACTGAGTGGAAATAGAGCAGTACTAAAAGAGCAGTACCAAGACAAGATTTCCCTAGAAATGGGCAGTGGAACGAGAAGAATATATCCCTGTAGATTAAATAAAGCGACCAGTTCAGAATTCCCTGTAGGTTACCCGGATCGATAAACACCTGATGAAGGCCGAAACGTTATGATAACAACAACATAGATGAGGACAATAGTAAATAGCGTAAATAATTATCTCCCCATCCCAGAAATTCGGACAGAAATTAGGTTTTTCACATACACGTATCATGCGACTTTTAGACCTAATTTCGAAGCTAATTTTAAGGAGGTCGCATCATACATGAGATATAAAATCAGTGTATGTACTGCTGGCCCTGGCTACACTGTTGATCAAACTATATATCCATTTACTGTAGTCAAATTAGCTTCAAAATTAGATCTTCAAAGTTCGCATGATACGCGTGTATATATGGTAAATTTGAAAAATAAAAATAAAACGATCCTAGATCAGTGTTTAAACAAGTTTTTCTCTTCTTGTTCGATACAGAAAAGATGTTTTATTTCAAAATAGTCACTGGTAATAAATAATAAATTCATTGCAGAAAGTGAAAATTTTTGGGTGCAAGAGAACTCTCAAAATCTCATTCTCAGTGTAATCTGCAAGAGAAAAGTTATTTCTGCTTTGTGAGAATCAAAGATAACTTTTCATTACGAATTACTGGAACCTAGCAACTCGGGGAACATCATTCGAGAACTGAATGATAATGCTATGAATTTATATGTCAAAGACAATGTTGGAAACTTTTTTTTTCATCAATTTAATAAACTTATGTCGATGTTATGGTTGTAAATATCTTTCATAATTCCATCGATATTAACTTTCAGTTTTTTACGGTGTCGATAAGAAAATATTTTTGAGATGATTGGATTACTTCAGCTGAGTTCCTCGAAACTCTATAACAATTATACTTTCCATTTTAATTATATTTTTTTTCTTTTAGAAATTTAGTTTCCCTTTGTATACTTTGTTCTCTTTTTATGTTCTATTCATTCTTTCATTCCGTAATTCTCACTCATGGTATTGAAGAAGGACAAAAATAGGAAATTCAGAATACGTAACGAAATATTTTCCTATATAAAGTGGAACAATAAAATGACGTTCGCTAAACTGAGATTTACTCCATGTACTGGTGCTTGCGTGAAACACGTACCTACAGCGCGATTTAAAAGTAACTCTCTATTTTATGGATATTTACTTGACCCCCCACTGAGTCAGGTTGTGACACAAGGTCAGTTTTTGACGTAGGGACCCGAGTGTTTTCACTCGGGCCGCTGATCTAAGCTGGTCAGAGCTTGTCCAAGCTGGTCAGAGCTGGTCTAAGATAGTCATAGCTGGTCCAAACTGCTCAGAGCCGGTCCAAGCTAGTCGTATCCGTGATACCACCAGCACAGAGACAGAGTACTGTGCCAGGTAAGTATACTTATTTTCTAAGCGTAGCTTAGATGTGGCACAAGGCCGAAAGCATGGGGTACCTAGTGAGGATCGAACTCACCTTTCAGTCGTAACTGATCTAGCGAGACAAGTTTGCTAACCATTACCCCATGTCTCTATTTTATATATGATGAACTCTCTCGTCTTGTAGAAATTATACTCAGACGGGAGAGTTCATCATACATAAAATAGGGAGTTACGTTTCAATCACCCTGTATATCAGTCACACATCATGGCATAATCTTAATTTTTTATATAAATATATATATTATATATATATATATATATATATATATATATAATGTGTTGTGTGTGTGTGTGTGTGTGTGTGTGTGTGTGTGTGTGTGTGAAAATATATAGAAAATAGGAAGGAACTGGTAAAGGTAAAATTTATATAACTTGTTTAACAAATAGCCCAATCATCAGATTCATAGTAGGAATAATTAACTACAAACATGCATACTACATAACACACTTCATAATCCATAGCCTAAATTAGTAGTTTAAATACCTTACATATAAGATAACCCTTTATGAAGTCGTCAAAAACAAACGTTACGAAAGTTTTTTTTTTTTTTTTTTTATGCACAATTCCCTTTCATAATAAAATAAAATAAAATAAATAAATAAATCTCCATAGACAATCAAACTAGACGATGGCCAATACATCTTCCGTTTCATTTTTGACACCCCCACCTTCCCTGACTTGACACCTTGAAAGTATCTCTATACCGCTACTCAATATAAACACCCTACACTCGCCTACCCAATTTTGAAAATTCACCATAGCTGTTACCATGGGGATTTTGATTTCAATTTTAAAACAAGTAAATTTCAGATATACGTTATTCCAACAAAAATTTCGCTTGAAGATGGAACGGAGCCCATTTTACTTTCAACTCAATTTAATTTAAAGGATTATATTGAAGTTTTCGGCTCTAGTTTTGAAACATGAGACCTCTTATGTAGCGATTTGGAATCATATTTTTAAATAAATAATTATATATATACATATATATATATATATATATATATATATATATAGGAATTCTATTCTTTTTATATTCTCAATTACTTTTCTCTTTTGCACTGTTCCAAACTTTTTGGTTCACGGCTATTTGCATTTACCGAATATCGTTTTCTTATTGGTAATTTCATGTGGCTGACGAATCGGCTAATAAGAGTATCTTCTTTTGCCTAGCCACTGTAACGAGTGGGTTGGTAATTTAAGCAAACACAACTCGAGGTCTGTCCAAGATGGCCGTATCCCCATCGGTGTCAGTTTTATTCCAAGATCCCTCGCCCAAAATCCTAGCCAGTCCACGCTCGGACCTCTTTAGCTATTCGAAACCTACCAAAAAGCCGAGTCTTTCGATCATAAAATAATTCCGTTTCATATGTAAGAACTGTGAATAACTTTTGAAATCATAAAACTGAAATATTTACCGTGAAAGTATGTTTATATATTATTATATTTTCTACTCCCTATAAGTGTCTTATTCTCATTATTATTAATTTTTTTCAAATGTACCTGCTTCAATTGATCTAAACTCTACTTTGTAATCTTTGAATAATGGGGGAAAATTGTTCACAGTTATTTGCATTTACCGAATATCGCTTTCTATTGGTCATTTCGTCTGGCGGACGAATCATCTGAAGCAGTGACTTTTGTTTACCTGTTTATGTAAGTGTCATAAAAAAACTTCCAGACTGGGGTACTTCGACGTGATGTAATGGTTAACAAGTTTGTCTCGCTAGAACAATTAGGCCCGATTAGTGAGTTTGATCCTCACTAGGAACCTCATATTTTCAGCTTCATCTAAGCTACATTTAGAAAATCACCTTGGGCTCACCTACGGGGTGTAATGGTTAGCAAGTTTATCTCGCGAGACCAATTAAGACTGAATAGTGAGTTCGATCCTTACTGGGTGCCACATACTTTCGGCCTTGTGCCACATCTAAGCTACTCTTGGGAAATTACTAGAAAATCATTTGAGAAGAGTTACTGATTAACTCTTAATGCTTGTCGACCCCTCTGCCTGCAGGTGGAGAGAGACCCCGTCGAGTCCATGCCGAAGGGCAGAGTCTAATCTGGGGATGTAGACAGTAACCCGACCCCATGTATACGGGGCCGATGGGGAATTTTTGACCGAGCTTACAGGGTCGGATCGCCCCACGTAAAAAAAAACAGCCTTCTGACGCATCCCGGGAGGTCTCAGGTAAATGCAGAGGAAACTTCCAGTGTAATATTTTTCAGCTAATAAGTAACATCAGTTTCTTTTCTCGAACTTCTCACTGGTGAAAATCACTTCCGGTTCCATGCTTTCCTGCCAACTTTAATCTTCAAAAAATGGAATACAATGTCAATCGCCATCTACTGTCCTCCTGATTCGTCTCCATTTGTTCTCGTTCCTTAGTAATGTTTCTGTTTCTAATTCTTCCACGCCCAGCATCCCCTTGTGTCTTAGTGGCTTTACAGCTTTGCTTGGAGTAAATTCGATTAAAACAAAAATCCTCTTTTATTTCTTAATCCTTATTTTTCTTAGCCGTTTTGGTTTATATTTTTCTTTCCATCCAACGACCTCGATTTATTAGCTTTCTTAGTTTTTTTTTTTTTACTGTTACTCAGTCTTCTTAAAAATTATTGCTTGCTTTTTCCTTACATTTGAAACATATTTCTCTCTTTCACTTATTTGGGATCGTAGAAGGGGGTCTTTCTTTCTTTCTTTCTTTCTTTCTTTCTTTCTTTCTTTCTTTCCTTCCTCTCTCCACTCAGTTGTTAGCCTTTTCTTTTTTTCTTCTTCTTTGTTACTCTTATATTGTGTCTTAGATCTTTTTTCTTTTTCTTTTTTTGCTTTCGAGCAAACTTCCTTACTGTCTTTCTTTCTTTCTTACGTTCTTTTTTTTTGCTTTCTTTTGCATTCTCACTCATATTTTAATAGTTTCTCACGGCTTCTATAATCTTATCTTTTATTTCTTTTTTTCTTTGCCTACACTTTCTTACTGTCTGTCTCTCTTTCGTTTTCTCACTCGCCTTTTAACTCTTTCTTTTTTAAATCTCCTAAATTTTGTGCTTTTGAGCTGACTATTTTTATCTTTCTTTCTTTTCTTTTATTATGACCTGTCCTTGAAAGAAGTAATAATTTATTGAAAATGTAATTAAAGCAAATAACAATAAATCTGTTTAAAAGCAAATGAAACACAACCAAAAGTAATCGACACTCAGATTTAATTGATCGCAAAAAATAAACACTTCAAGATAATTTTTTTCCGTTTGGTAAACAGAAGTTCGAAATGAATCGTGCTTGTGATTGAACCTCGACACTCCTTGTTCAATTGCCAAACAGATAAATAAGATATTATTTATGGAGAGATACTTGTTAAAACAACATGTTAAAAAAGGAGTGGTAAGTTCCTTTTCTTGAGAAGAAAACAGTGGACAATCGATAAAAATAAATGTCACCGTACTTTCCGAATAGCAAGTATTACTTATATAATCATTTCTTTATATAACGATTTCTTAGCATAAACAACCAGACATTTTACACGTGAAGAACGATCGGAACGTGACGAGATGGAATGAAAGTGTTTTGAAATTAATTTACGATCGAGTCCGATAGAGACTCCATGGAGGTGGGTACAGTAAATTCTATAAATGAGATAAAGGGTGATACTAAAGAAAGAAAACAAAAATGTATAGAAGAAAAAGCAGAAGAAAAGTGAATAAAAGATAGAAAAAAAAATTAAAAGAAACAGAAATGAAAAAGAAATACGTATCAGAAAAAAAAGAGAAAGAAGCATATGCCAAAGTAATAGACGAAAGAAAATAAATTGAAAAGAAATTATAAATCGAAATCGAAGAAAAAGAAAAAGGAAGAAAAATTAATGAAAGAAGGAGAAATAAATAAATAGAAGAAAAAAGAAAGAAGCAAATGTCAAAGCAAAAAAGAAATAAAACAAAGTAGAAAAAGAAAGAAAAGAAAATATGACAAAGAAAGAAAGAAAGAAAGAAAGAAAGAAAGAAAGAAAGAAAGAAAGAAAGAATGAAGCATAAGACAAAGCAAAAAATAAACAAAAGAAAGTAGGAGCTGGATGAAAAGAAAAAGCAAACATATAAAACAAGGAAAGAAAGAAAGACAGTGAGTGAGTGAGAGAGAGAGAAAAAGAAATTAACTGCAAAAACAGGAGATTTGTGAACAAAAGACAAATATCCGAACACCAAAAAAACACACAAACATGAGTATAAATGGAAATAAATTAAAACGGGACTCGATAGATATTACAAAATGTTAAACTGTCTCATGTATTAGGAATGCATTTGCCACAGATGACATTGGTTTGTGTTCTGGTTCAAATAAAAGGCTGGATTACGAATGCTGATTTTCAAAACAGACAGGCGGTATCCACTTAAAAGACTGCCACAACACAATCCTTCTATCTTGATCTCTTCTCATTTGACTTTAAACAATAAGTTTAGTCAATATCTAATTGAACACGGTTGATGTTCTTTCATAACAGAAATACGTACAGTAGAGATCAAACTCATAATAGGCCGAGAGATTACTGAGCTTGCATTGGCGCAACGAAACAACAGAAGGACATTCAAAGTCGACGTCACATTATCAAAGATCTGTGTAACTCTTTTGTTAATCATCGATTTGCAGCAGATGTTCACTAGATAATTAGTAGATTTAACTCAGTCGAACACAAAGACTGAATAAGCATCAACGTCAAGATATCTGCAATGGGCTTCCATAATAGTTCATAAAACATCCCTCTGTCGCAGGTACTCGAAAAGAGAATTAATATAAGCAAAGCACACAAATTAAGGAAAAAAGAAAGGAAGGGAACATAAAAGAAAGAAACAAATATATATAGACCACCTATTTTCCGGCAACGTATGCCTCAGAACCACTTTTAACTTGGATATAATTACGAGCAGAATTTCACACGATTACTAGACTAATTCATCAAGCGGCCACAGGTGGCGTTGTGTGAGACTGGAGATCACTTAATTGTTTTTAAGAGTCGACGGTACTGTAGAGATAGGAGGGATACCTAATTAGTGAGTCGGAATTGCATTAATCGATCATCATTATGTCACTTCTGTTGATCCGGCAAACGGATAATTCGGTATATATCTAGTTTCCGGAATATCGGTGGTATTTATATACTTCGTAACAAACAAAAACGATAGTTAAATCTAGTTTAAAATATTGTTTTTGTGTGTTAATTTAATGAAATTAATAATATCAATGATTTTAAAATATGTTTTTCTTGTTAGTCTCATCAATATTTTAAATAAAATCTCTTCGAACCAACTAAAATGTATAACATTATGCTTGTCTTCAAATCTTGAACACATCCCATAGACAAAACAGAATATCGCTACACTGTCGCTATTGTCATGGCAAATCTTCAGACAAGTAATATTCTTGAGTACCACTCGTTCTGACCTGCACATTTATGATCCACCATGCAAAATACACAGTGTCGAGTCATCCTCATTCATATTCAATTGGTTAGGAGGAAGTTCCATTCAGAGCATTTCTTCTTACTTTGTGGGCCAGACTGAAAGAAAGCTTCATTTGCCTATCGCTACAACTTTAACATTTTCAAGTCTAAGGTCAACCGTTATCGCTTTTACATGGCCTTATAATATGCACTTCCTACTTTCTCCCCTCTTTGAACTTATAGAAACCTAATCCAACCTCTACCATGAGGGACTCTTGGGCCTTGAATTGGGTAAATAATATTATTTTGCTTAAAGTTAAACGACAATATACCAGAAAAAATACGGAGCAAAATAATTATCCATGATATTTGAAACAAATTTTGTAACATGATTCGCGGAATTTAAACAAAAAGGCCAAAATAAAATATTTAAATAAATTCATAAATAAGATGGCGTTTAAAAGAAGCATAAAGGTGAAAAGTCGAGCTGACCCAATTAGAGACGTGATGTCCCCAGACATCTTGACAGACAAAATAATATTGTAAATTGAATTCCGGAAGGATTTTACTTGAAACAAATTTATGACTGGCTTATAAACATACTCTTATAAATAGTGACATTAATCAGTTGACATTTTCTAACATGATATAAACGTGACATTATGGTCTTCATTTTTTGTTTGTTTTTTGGGGTTTTTTTTGTTACAACATTTTTGTTTTCTTTTTTTTGGCTTTTTTGGGAGATTTTGGGGGGGATTTTTTTTTGTTTCTTTTTTTAAATAAAGAAACACATCTATGTCCAAACACGAGCGAGTGCTGACAAAGTCGAGAATAGATATTATTTTCAAAATCTGACGAAATTGCTAAGCGTTCGAACATTTTAAAATCCTTTCTTACTCGGGCTGAGACATTTTTAGTCCCCGACACCGAACACCCCAACAAACACACACACATTTACTTATAGTTGGATCCTCTTATGATTTACTGTCTATATTGCTGCTTAGGTAACGTAATGAGAAAAGAATAGTTTTCCCAAGTAGTCATTCACTCATTGTTGTCTTTGTCAGTACTCGAGACATATCAGTAACTATACAATCTGTCTTGTAATCTTCAAAGAATGTGTCGTTTTGGGTAGGAAAAAGAGAGGAACGAGATAAGTAGTTATGTATCAGTTCCACATCATAATTCTCAATCATATATATATATATATATATATATATATATATATATATATATATATATATATATACTATTAAAACACGTAAATTTCAGAAATAAGTTATTCTAAAAAAAATTTCGATTGAAGATGGAACAGAGCTTACTTAAATTTAATTTAATTCAAATAATTATATTGAAGTTTTCGGCTCTTGTTTTGAAACATGAGACCTCTTATGTCGCGAGTTGGAATCATATTTTTAAATTAATAATTATATTTATGCTCTACTTTTGTATCGAGCACTATTTTTAAAAATAATAACAAAAATACTCAGGAACCTTGGATTATTTACCTAACCAGTTCTTTTCTATTTTTCTATATTTACACACACACACACACACACACACACATATATATATATATATATATATATATATATATATATATATATAAAGGCATCCCCCAATTAATGCGCTAAAATTTTGGTATACCAAAATTCGATTAGTATATACATAATACTCGATTAGTGCGGTAAAACATTCTTCACTTTAATCAAAATTAGTAGCACTAATCGAGTGATTTCTATATAAATATATATATGAGTGTGTGTGTGTGTGTCGACGTACAAGGCGACCATTTAACCTTTAGAAACAATAGATGGTTTTTTTATACGCCAGGTATAAAATCGTAATTTCAATCAATATAATTATATATATATATATATATATATATATATATATATATATATATATATATATCCTTAATATATTAAGGCATCCCCTAATTAATGCGTATTCAATTAGTTCCTTGATATACCAAAATTCGATTAGTGCATATATAATACTCGATTAGTGCGGTAAAAAATTCTTCAGTTTAATCAAAATTAGTAGCTCTAATCGATATATATATGTGTGTGTGTGTGTGTGTGTGTGTGTGTGTGTGTCGACGTACAAGGCCATTAAAATAATAGAGGATTCTTTTATACTCCAGGTATAAAATGTTAATCTCAAATCGTTTGATAAGTTGTTAGAATGGGAAATTTTTGACGGGTAGGCTAACACCTTTGCTTTTTTTTTTCGATGCTGTTGAACGAAAACACAACTGGACGTGTGTGTTTCAACAAAGCCGTTTAAAGATCGCATTTGAGAAGCGTGGAGCGAATGGATGGTTATCAGGGGTCAAGTAATTCAGGCTACCGTAATAGCCTATCAAAAACACAGCACCCACTCAGGAAGTATTACGGATTGTGATAGTTAATTGACAATATCTCCACACCATTTTACTTTTCATTAGAATCTGAGTGTAAAAGAAAGTATATGCTTACTCATTTTATTAAATAAATTCAACAAATTCTAAAATATGATTTGTGGGGTTATCTTGTACGGAGAATATAGCTCGAAACCTACATTATAACTTTAAAATTTGTGGTTGTTTTGTGGTTGTTTTATACGCACATACGGTATATATATATATATATATATATATATATATATATATATATATATATATATATATATATATATATATATATATATATCGGGAATAACAGCAAATTTGTCCAAATCGGGTAAAAGCAAAATTGTCTATTTGTTAGATTTAGCTTTGAAACGTTTTAGTTTAGAAATGATTAAAGATATCTTACTGGAATTCTCCGAGGTTTTTATAACACAACTGTACTCTACTTTGAGTAATAAGAACGTATAATTATTCTCCAACCTTAACAGAAGGATCGTGATGAAATTGATCATAAACGAAAATGATATGCCCATCATTAATTAAGGATCAGAAGCTCATTAAAGTTTGAAATAATCTTCAAATATATATATATTATTCCAGGATAATTTTCCAAATTTTTCAAGATGATCTTCGCGCTCTCTAACCTTCTATCTTCCTGTCCTGGAGTAACAAGATGCTTCAGAGATTTCACTTACGATTTCATTTTCAAGTTTGTTTGCTTTTTTTCAGTGCTCTTTGGACTGTCTTAGCTGAAACTCCTTTCTCACGTACCAAACGTCTTATGGATTGAGTTATATCTTTTCTAATTATAATGTTGATCCCTCTTCCTGTTATAACCACCTGATCCATCTTTACTCTCTCCCGCTTCCTCTTTTTAAACCGTTCTCTTGATGGTTCTTGAATAGACTTTGAAGATAGAAGCCAGATTATGAGTGTTGGTACCATTACTGAAGGCTTGAATAATTTTATTCTTCTCACCATTACTCATTTGAAAAGACAGTGAAGCTGACATAAAACTACATTAACCTGTTCGCTTTCTAGCTAAATATTTCAAAGTGTTTCTCAATAAATCTTTCGACAAATGATATCAAGATGGCTAAACGTCTTATCTGAAAACCTGGTAAAAATAAACACTATTGGGTTAGTAGTATTTAAGATATTAAACATTTTGTGTGATGGACAATTATGATGTTATGCGATTTGAACAATTTTGTACCCATTATATATATATATATATATATATATATATATATATATATATATATATATATATAAAGGTGTGCTATATTTATGACATAACGTGCTCAATATCAGTGATAGAGCGTATGTGATTATAAATATAAAAGTGAACATTGAAGTCAAAACTCAGAGGTGACAGGCTGTTTCATGCTAGATGCAATCGTCAGGCCTCGAGTATTGGATTTTTGATCGACTATTTATATATATGGGTCAGTGGTTCATTGTGGGTAATACATTCTGGAGGTTATTTTTGGCGGGAGTGCGTGTTCATATATATATATATATATATATATATATATATATATATATATATTGTTGGAACAAATGTTCGTAGTGATTTTCGATAGCTGGCTTTTTAACAGGTGATTGAGTTTCACACGTAACTGAAATCTATGAAACACGCCCACATTATTTTCAACTGTTCTTATTATTAACTGTATTGTTTATTTTCAGCTAAACTGATATGTGACTGTTAAAAAAAAGAGTTCAGATTGGACAGAATTTGCCATCGTGGTGTTAACAAGTAACTGAAGAAAAAGGATTTATTCCTTAAGGACATTCATGCAGATATGGGCGCTACATTATGGGATAACGCCCCAGATTTATCAACAGCGCATAAGTGTTCAACTGAATTTAGGAGTACAAAGAGAAAGGCTTGAAGGTGACCCAATGTCTGGACGTCCGTTTAACTGCCATTACAGAGAAAAACATTGATCTTATTCATCACATTTTGATAGATGACTGGCGATTGACTATAAACCAAATAGCCAAGGCCATTAGCATATCTCGTGGAATAGTTAAGAATGTTCTGCGCACCGAACTTGGCATGACGAAGGTTTCTGATCGGTCGGTGCCAAGTCTTCTGAGAACTGATCCAAATCACACCAGCTGATCATATCACGGGAAAATTGTTTTTAGGCAGATAGAGCTGGTTTTCTGGAACGTTACCTAATCCAGGATGTGTTTTAGGTTAATCACTTTGAGATAGAGAGAAAGATAAAATCCATGCAGTGGAAACACCCCTCCTCACCTGCTCCAAATCAGATGAATGTCGTTTCATCTGTATGGAAATTGATGACCTCAGTTTTGGAAGATGCAAAAGCTATTGTGTTTATTGATTATCTTCAAAAGGGCCACACTCTCAATGGAGAGTTCGGTGTCAATTGACCGAGGCAGGTACGAAAGGCTATCAAGAACAAACGCCCAGGTTATCTGATGAAATAGGTCGTGTTTCATCGGCACACAAGTCCTTGGTTTCAATAGTGGCCGTGAGTGACTATGGCTTTAAACTGGTTGATCACCCTCCTTATTCTGATTTGACTACACATCAATTTACCAAACACTTGGCTGGGAACTAGTATCACAGTAATGATGACGTCATATCTGCTGTTAAAGTCTTTTTTGACCAGCTGCATGAACAAGCGTCTTTGAACAGTCCGATGTCAGTTTACTCGGAAATAAACAATGCTTATTCAGTTATTCATTCATTATTTTATTAATTTATATATTCCGTTTATTTGTATTCTATAATTTTATTGTGTATTTTTCTTTGGATCTGGATTGCATTATTTAGAATAAAGTTTTGCTTATAAAATTACACAAAAATATCTTGAAATAGTAAAGAGTAAATGTATTCAATAAAATTCAATAAAATCTCCGTTGCCTTCAGTCACAGCCCCAGACGACTTCGGAATCTCCTGTAACACTTCTGGAAGTTAGTGAATGCTGCCATAATCCTTGCCTTCAGTTCATCTTTAATGTTACCTGGAGATTTATTTCTCTCTCGCTCAACGGCGTCTCACACATAATAACCAAGGGGGTTGCAGATTGGGGAGTTAGGTGGCCACATGTAATGGGTGATGTGGTCGCAGAAATTATCTGACAGTGATAACTGAGTTCTCCTGCTTGTGTGGTATGCTGCGGAGTCCTGTTGCCAGACATAGGTTTTCCGGCAGCCACATTCTTGACCCAGGGCAGCACTACCTACTCAAGTCCCTTGATGTAGGCCTCTGTGTTGAGTCTGAGGAAATTGTTAAATCTTATCAGTAAAACAAATTCCGCGTCCTTGGTATGACGATAAACTACATCCGCGTCCTGGGTAAGACGATAAACTACGTCCAATAGCAAGGCCTCTGATCAAGAGGTTTTGAGGAGCGTGGAACCACTTCTTAATTGCTGGTGTTCCCAGATCCACCCTGACCCGGGGTGGTAGCACCTGTTAGGGTTTTAGCTAAACCCCAAAATGAAAGTGTAAAAATATGTTTTAATACCCGAAATACTTTGTAAAGAATTATTACCAGCAATACATTTTTTTAATACATTTAAATTACCAGCGATACATATTTGAAGGAAAATTGTTACCAGAAATAAATTTTTGAGGAAAAAAATATTACCAGAAACATATTTTTGAAAAAAATATTACCAGCAAAAAAATATTACCAGCAAAAAAATTTTGTCGGCATTAAATAACCGATCGAACTTGATATGCCGTAAAGCAAAGCAAAACAAACCAATAAATTTCCTTATAGTAAGAATATTTTCTTTCTGAATGCAATTTAAATAGCGTTGGCAACTAAACACCGAAGATGGCATCTCAAAGCTTTTCATTCTGTATTGGACTCTAAAATTCAGGATGTATATATATATATATATATATATATATATATATATATATATATATATATATATGTAGCAAAGAGAGAGAGAGAGAGAAAGAATGAAAGAAAGAAAAAGAGAGAGAAAGGGAGAAAGAGAGAGAGAGAGAAAGATTTACTTAAAATATATAGAAATAGATCTCTGATATAAAGTAACTCTGTGAGGTTGACCTTGGTAGTCATTTAATGTGGTCAGAGGTCAACAAAACGATCATTATGCCATTTTTATTCAAATGGATTCAGATCCGAAGACTCACAATTCATCTAGATTTTTTTTATTATCAACGATATAAGGTTGACCTTAGAGGTTATTCAAGGTCATCAAATGTCATCAAAGAGCGAAGCATGCCATTTCTAGTCAAATGAAGCAATTATTAGGAAAGTGGAGAGCGGTATTGTGTTTACTATGACATACAAAAAAGTTTTTGACATTGTAGAGCAGATAAGGTCAGATTCGACCGACGAAATCACCGGAGATCATTAAAAATGAAATTATTTTGTAGTCTTTATTATCCGCATTGCAGCCAATTGAATTCTTTAAGTTCAATAATTACATAGGCTTCAACTCAAAGTTGGGATGATTTTCATCTTTCAGAAATGTCGATTCTCTAAATGTGTGTAAATTAAGTTCTAATGTAACGGACCCAGAAGTCTCGTTTTGGGCTATTCACGAGCCGCTGCTTTTCCATGTTTAAATAGTGGAAATAATAATGTTTTACTTATTTTAGGCTGTCTAAGGAGAAATATGTTAAGGAAATATTTTCTCGGCTGTGGTATTTGAGGATTCATTGCTCGAGAAAAGATGAGTATTCCTACCAGTAATATAATAAATGTTATGTGATTGGCAAGATTCAATCTTAGTAATCTCATAATACAATTATTTTTTTTTATTTACTATGCTGAGATCTTTCACCTTTCAACTTAAAACATTAAAGCCTAATGTCCCAATTTTTGAACGAAGAGCATTCATGAATTATAAGAAATAATTTATAATTAATACAATTTTTTTAAATTTTATTTTTATAATTAATATTGCTTCATATATATATATATATATATATATATATATATATATATATATATATATATATATATATATATATATATACATACATATATATATATATATATATATATATATACATACATATATACATATATATATATATATACATACATATATACATACACACACACACACACATATATAGAGAGCCTAAATTATATATATATATATATATATAATTTAGGCTCTACTTATGTATTGAACACTGTTTTTTTTAAATAAAACAAAAATACTAAAGAACTTGAAGGATTATTAACCTAACTTCCTATTTTTCTATATATTTGCACACACACACATATATATATATATATATATATATATATGGTATATATATATATATATATATATATATATATATATATATATATATATATATATATATAATAATTTCCTATCGGACTGTTTTTTTTTAGTGAACCAAAAAACTTTTTGGATTACTTCTAGATTTTGAAGTAATCCAAAAAAGTGACTTGACCCAAAAAGTTATGAGTTCAATACCTGGCCACGGCAGAGGTGAACAAAAAATTTGAGAGTTTTGCTGTAAAGAGAGATAACTGAAATAGACATATCCAGAAAAGGTATGACACATGGAACTAAAACAATGTACTTCAGTGGACGAAATAAAGAGTTCGGTTCGAAATTCGAACATATGTCACCTGAAGAAGGCCGGAGTCTACAACGGCCGAAACATCGTGAATACGATAGTAAAGATGAGGGCAATAATCCAAGCGATGTAAATAGTCACAATACCTTATTTTAGAAATATAGACAGATACCGAACTGCTTATTTTTATTTTCTATAATTTATAATGGATTTTTTTTTCAATTTATACTGGATTTAAAATAAAATATGTATAATTTAACAACGGATTTTTATCATTTTTTTTTAATTAATATCGGATTTTACAGTGACAAATAATGAGTTACGCAAACATTGTGCAACTTTTTGTCTCAATTTCTAGGACGAGGAATAATCATCATTTAACTTATTTATATTCGGACTATAGCTCCCATCTCCGGGCGAGATGGGCAATGTTCCAAACGCTGTGATAGCAGCAATAAGGATGAAGACAATAGTCTGTATTATAAATATTGTAAATTTTATATATAGATTTAAGAAAAGTGTCGCTGACCAATTTTCTTGAGGGGCCCTTGTTTGAAGTTTTTAGATAGATCGCCACGTAATGATATCCTAAACATTCTTTGATAGGCGATCCCATTATTGAATTAATAGACCACGTGACCATACAGGAAATGCATATATGGGAGGTAGCGTGTATCTAATTGATCGTTATTTCTATTCTATCCTCTATTACTATTCGGATTGCTATTTCTCTTCTATGTTCTATTACTATATGGAGCGCTATTCTCTACTCTATTCACGATACTATTTCTCTATTCAGATCACTATTCGGTGGTTACTTTTCGAGCAAGTATTATCGAGCAAGTATTATTAGTGCGAGTGATATTCGAAGGCGCTTGACATCAGTATTGTTCAACGGCGTACTATTGTTGCATCTGAGATTACAAAGTCTGTACTACAACGACCATTACAAAAGTGACAACGTGTATCCGTTGGCATTGACGAGGTGGCAATGAGTGTTCGTTGACATCACAAAAGTCAATAATGATACAGGTTATGTTTTACATATAAATGTTGCTGGTGCCACCTGTAGTTTGATTCTATTATAAAATAAAATTTATGAACCATTTATATCTGCCATTAACAACGGATAAGAGGGACTATTGTATATATATTTACTAAGCGTAGTTTAGTTTTGGTACAAATTCACAAGCGGGAACCTCCAAGTGAAGAACTAACTAGCTAACCAGATGTACTTATCTGCGAAACAAGCTTATTCGTTATCACGAAGTATTTCAGTTTATCTATGTACAGACAGAGTGAGTGATTGATCTGATTCAGTCTCTAAAGGGTTATCGCTCTTCAGAGCTTAATCGACGACAAAACATATGCATATGTGTTAAATATTGGGTGGGGGGTAATAGTACCAGAGAGTCAGCACGATAAATTATATTTGAACAAGCTTTTCTCTATAAGCAGAACGAATGATCTTAATGTTATCGATCTGGGATACCTAGTGCCGACGCTTTAGAAATACAGAAGAACCTCGCTTGTCAAACGTCTAACATGCCGAACAAATCGGTTTTCGAACAGAAAATTCGAGAGGAAAATGCCTCGGTTATCGAACAAAATAGCCTAACAGAGTTAACATGAACGGAATAATTTCGATGTAAAAAGATGAGGACCACCGATGTTGTATACACCTTTTTGAAATGTTGACAGATACCGAACACTTATTTTTATTTTCAATAATTTGTATGGATTTTTTTTTTCAATTTCTACATTGAAAATAAGTTACGGTTTAAGAACATTTCAGGTTAAGAACGACTTTCAGGAACGAATTAAATTCATAAACCGACGTTCTACGGACTGAAGCTCCATCTCCGAGATGTATTATTTATCTCTCCTACCTATCCATTATTTTCGTCATTGTTCCCATATTTATATGTTTTGTCTTCGATTGTACTTTATAAGAGAGACGAGGATTAACTAGTACGTTCATTTTGTCATTGATTTCTTTTTTGTTATATTTTCCTATTCACCATTTTACGTTGAATGAATATTCTTATTCTTATCCTCGCTTTTCTTCTACGTTTTAATATATTTGCATACATTATTGAATATATACTATTTTAAAATGTCTGTTTTTAAAGCCATAATATATATGAACACTTATGAAATCAGTCCCATTATAAACTTATGATGTTCAACACCTAAACTGTTCAATTTCATCGGGCTAGACTTAGTAGTTTTTAATATAATTGCTTTTAAAATGATATCAAATATTTTGGGACATCCTGTATATATAAATCACACTAAAAGCAAGTTCCTATTTTCCTCTATTAATGAATGCACATTTTCTCGTTCGTTGTATTTTTCTCGAAAGCGCAAATCTTCCTCAGTTTCGTATCCGAAACTTAAAGAAACCAATTTTTAAAGAATTAATGGATTTATTTCTAATCCAAAATTTTTTATTATGTTCAAATGATTGATCTGATTCACTGGAAACTTCATATTTGAAACAGAAGCCCCATCTTTATTATTTTTATTTTAAACAGTAAATTATATTATGATAAAAAATATGATCTTTATGTTATGCTATATTTATTCGCTTGTCAAACGTCTAACTGCCGAACAAATCGGTTTTCGAACAGAAAATAGCTGGCCGGTTATCGAACAAAATATTAAAGGTTAATATGAACGGTCTAATAGACGATCGCTCAGGTTGTATTTTGTGTTTTGTTTTTTCTTTTCAATTTTATTGTACCAGCCCACCTGCATTGAAAAGACCTTAGTTTAGAATTTTCTGGGAAAAGGTCGAATTAAATTATAAACCGACGTTCTAATTAATTTCCAATCAATTTCAACAAGGCCATCACGCTCAAACCCTCGACCAGGATGACTTGTAACTTTGTGCTATCACAGCTATCGACAGCCCCCAAGGGTTACGTCTACCCAATTTCACTCACAAGGCCTGGGTCAACAGGCATTTCCCTAAGGTTCCGTACGCTGAGCTCGACCCCTCCAGTCCGATAACATCAGAAAATATCCTACCTGACAAATTGACCATGGTGAGATTCAAACCCGGGTCTCATGGTCAGAATGCGATCCTTCTAACCACTCAGCCGCGTGTCTGTATCAGGTATAGAGCGAGTGTAAATAGGCAAATAGGCAAATAGACACTGAGGTCAACACCAAGTGGCGACATTGTGTTTAATTCTTGAACGCGATCTTCAGCATTTACTTGATTCTGAGATGGTTAAATATTGGTCGGTTATATATCTTAGTCTGTAAGCATTTACTTGTTTGGGTAAATATTGGTCATTTTAATTTGTGCTTTGTTTCGGGGATAGATAGGAACTGGTGATTTATAACTGAATCTGTAAACATTTATTTGGTTCGAGGATAGGCAAATATCGGTCGCTTATATTTGAGCCTAGAATCATTTACTTGATATGTAGCCCCAATCCGAGTTTTACAGGTTTCATCGACTAGGCAATAGATAAGTGTGCCATTAGGAGAACGGGATAAAATAAAATATATATATATATATATATATATATATATATATATATATATATATATATATATATATATATATCCATTCTTGTTGGAATGTTTATTCAGAAAATTATATTGCATTAAATAAAATGATTATCATCTGAATTATTTTTAAGCGTTGTTTTACGATTTGCAAAATTTTCTTTTAAAACCTGATTGACGATTTCAAGAAAATGTCAATGAATCTACATACTTTGTGCATATGAATAACTTCGTTAGTTGTTTCTTGCATGGGTTTTTATTGTATATGTTAATTTAAATATATTTGTTCTATCATGCGTTCGGAAAAGCGCGCGCATGTGTGTGTGTGTGTGTGTGTGTGTGTGTGTGTGTGTGTAATACTATGAGCATTAATGGCTAGAGTCACTGGCCCGGCAGATATCATAACCATCTCTGACAGTCAATTTACTTCCTTGCTTAATCTTATTATGATAAAGTCATAAATTCAACAGAAGGAAACGATTTCGATTTAAAGCACTTCGTTTACAATGCGCAATTCTGGACTTAATATCAATAAAAAGCCCATTTTGCAGAAGACACAAGACTTCGATTTCTACACGAATATTTTTATCCGTAAGACATCGATTCGGTCAACGCATAGACCATTCGTCTGGTTTCTATTTATTCGGTAACAAAACTACCACCAGACAAACCAAATGTAAAAGGAAAGAATTATTTTCATTGTATTTTCTCTTGATCAGTTTTAAGTTTTCTACTGATATTGAATGAACTTTGCTTACGAAAGATCAAAAGTTGATATGGTTGCTGTCACATCACTTTGAAATACAGTACGATCCCCGAATTTTTGCAACCTTAAGCCTGGTCAGTAGTTAGACAGTTGACCGCTTGAGAATACGAGGTACGCTTGGATGTGCGGGTGGTGTAATGTGTAATGGCTCAAAATTGTTAATCCAAGAGCCGAGTTCTAATTCCCGTTGGGTTTATTACATTCACTTACGCTCAAATAGCATTTCGAAAGGTATGAATCCACCTCCTCCTCTCCTAGCTTTGAGTTGATAATTAAGACTTATATTACTAAACTGTTATTAACACTAAAAATAAATCTTACAATCTAAAAATATTTTCTGGCTTTAAAGAGTTCAGTTCCAAATTCCCCGAAGGCCATTCAGGTTGAAAAACACCTGACGAAGACGAGAGGGTAAAAATGGCCAAAACGTTGTGATAATTACAACAAAGATGGGGATATTAGTACGAATGTAAATAATTTAAATAACTCCACATCCCAGAAATTCAGACATATATCAGACATCATGTTAAGTCAATAATTAAAGAGAGATGATATATATATATATATATATATATATATATATATATATATATATATATATATATATATATGCGCGGTACTTATTGGAAAGTGCTCAATATCAGTGATAGAGTTAACATATTCAGTTGTATAGACACGAGTTTGTGATCCTGGGTTACACGCTTTTGCGATCATCAGAAAAACTCCTTGTGTGATGATCGCAAAAGCGTGAAACCCAGGGACACAAACTCATATCCATACAACTGAAAATATATACATAGAGAGAGAGAGAGAAAGAGAGACAGAGACAGACAGAGAGAGATGATCGATCGAGAAAAATCATCGAAGATTGTGTGTTTATAAACAGTAATTTGGACTCTGCTAATCGGAGGTTTTTCTGTAGGTTTATGGTATAGCCCGTCAGATCAAATGACGGTTTCTATATAGGAATACATGTTCGTTTCCTGTTGGTGAATGCATATTTTCTACGAAGTTTCTCGGACATTCAAGGCCAGTAAATATAATTAATACTCTATATTTCTGATATGAGGTATTATGTACACTATTTACATTGATTAGACTATCGTCCTCATCTTTATTGCAATATTTTCACAACGTTTCGACCGTTGTACGTCCCGGCCTTCTTCAAGTAGTTGGAATGTCGAACTGAACCCTTTATTTCGTTCACTGGGGTAGACTGTTCGAGTTCCACGTGCCATGTCTAATGGATGTCAGTTATCTTCTGTTAATTCAACTCTCCAAGTTCTACACCACCTTAACCAGATATTGAACTCACACGCTTTGGGTTCTGTCACTGGATATAAATAACGCCTTTATCCACTGTGTCTTGTGTTCTTGAGGACACATGGCACAGCGAGCGAAATAAAGCATTCAGTCCGTCATTCCAACCACCTGAAGAAGGCCGGAGCGTACAACGACCGAAACATTTTGATAAATATGGCAACAAAGATGAGGACGATAGTCAGAACAATTTAAATAGTATAATTAATACTGTTTAATTAAAAACGGACCATTTGCTTAAATAAATTGTATCTATAAAAATAACGTATAAACAAAGAATTAATCCATTTCATCAAATATACATATATATATATATATATATATATATATATAGTTAATTATGTTACTAGAAAATGCACAATTCTTATGTTGACAAACTCTACGATATTTGGTCAGGTGTGTGAGGCTTGGATGGGGACACGTCAAGTTTTACGTTAACTCTGCCAAAATGTATAGGCAAGTTTATGATAAGGCAAACCGGTAGGATTCGGTCTCTTTTCCTGCTTTTCTCTGCATTCTTCCTCTACACAGCTTCTTGGAAGTTGGAATGTTCTTAACAAAAAAAAAATGACAAAAGAACTAAATATATGCAAATAACGGTGTCTTTGAAAATACAATGCGTCACTTTGACGGGTGCTTTTTGCCAAGACTCCATGGCCTGTTGAACGCTGGAGAGGGGAGAAAGCGACCAAAAACTTTCTTCTTTTTTTTCTTCTTCTTCTTCTTTCAGCTAAATTGAATGATTTTTAAAGGAACAAAAGTGCAAAAAATTAATTAGTTCCCATTGTGAGCTCTGAACGAAAATTGAAAACACGGCGGTGATCTTAATTGAGTGACTCGTTGAACAATAGTTAAATGAAGCGATCAATAAGTCCTGCTTCTCAATGCGAAAGTATTCTCACTTTTTCACAGAGAAAAACCCAAACTTGAATATTCGCCCTTTTTTTTCTGGCAAATCACACTGAACTTTCTCAATATAACAACGCCTTACTAGAAGTGATAATCCTCATAAAGGATATTACGTTTTAGGCAGTTACATTTTATTGATTGAATTTAAAGCTTACACTTGACTTTTTTCTTAGCTTGAGATCTATATGCAGTAAGAACGTTTAGGGGAAGACTGGATTAATATTTAGAATGACGGCAAATTTTCTATTAGGCTTGATTCCAGTAACAAAATTTGGAAAAATATTTTAAATTTCCAGTAATACCAATATAATAAAGAAGTTGTATATACGAAAAATATCAACATTAAACTTATAAAAATATGTAAAATAAAGTGTGTATAAAAACATTTGAAAAAAGGTTAATAGGTCCGCCTATCGCCCGGTTCACACACTTGTGCTGAGCAAGATTGCCGAAAATGAGTTGGCATGGTTTCAACTGTAAGGGTAAGATACGATATTTAAGGAAGATGGAACAGCCCTTCTGGTAAACAGCCATTTAGATGGCATGATGAATTGCTTTTATTCTTAAGAGAAATTGTTCTGACTTTCCTAAAGTCAGAATTCTTTTACAATCCTCAAAAATAGAATTCAATAAACTGGCTTTTGACAAATGATAAATCAAGTAAATAGGAGTTGATGTTTATCCTTTGTTTCTTGTTCAGGATTAGGTTCCCGGCTCCTTCTGAAGTCTTCTCCTTTTCATTCACTCCCATTAAATAACAATATCAGGTGCTGTAAGCTTTGATGTGTGGGTGGTATAAAGGATAATGGATTGGAATTGTTAATCGGAGAGCCGAGTTCCAATTCAAGATGTGTCCGCTATATTCATTTATGCACAAATACTCTTGGGAAAGGTAAAAATCAATATCTTCTCCCCAAAACTATAGGTTAATTAGTAAATCTTGTATTATCGTTATCTCCAAAAGATAAAATAAAAATGCGTATAAAATATTTAGATTTCAGCATTAAATAACCCATAAATGTTGATATGCCGATAAATAAACCCAACCAAAGATTTTTAATCAGGGAAAACTACATGGTTTTTCCAGACTTGGCTCTTAACAATAATAGTATCTTATGCATCCAAAGTGTCTTTTTGTGATACATTATCAGACATTATGTTAAGTCATTAATCAAAACAAAGTGTTGTGTATATATATATATAGAGATTACAGCAAAAAAAATTAAAATTAACTCAACATCGGAATAGACTATTTCAAACCGTCCTTTAACGGCTTTCTGCTGTAAAAATACATATGCTCTCTTAAAATAAAAACATCGAGCTGTCTGTGGATCAGTTTTAATAATCATTATTACTAGGATCCACCCGGATTATATACCAACGGATCGATTACCTATTTTATATTATATATATATATATATATATATATATATATATATATATATATATACCACATTGTTATTCCAAATAATTCATATTACGGATTCATTACGCCATTATAAATACTCCGATTTCTTTTGTGTCTTTCTTGTTTTAAATATTTTGCTTTCTGACTATGGATTACTCGTTCACTAAAAACGGTGTCAGCGTACAAAGTTAGTCAAAGAATTTTCATCTCAAATACAGCCTCGAGCACCTTTCAAAAGTACTGCTTAAATGGAATCCTTAGATGCGGTCGCTGTCATCTTGATCAGCAATATGTATGTGCGTTTATTCTTCCTCCAACGAGGACAAAATGGACATTTTTGCTTCCGAGTTCTGGTGACATTAACCGTTTGACCTTCACCACATTTAAGAAGTCAAACAGAAAATTGGACCATTTGTATGCACAAAAGAGAATTTTCGTAAAATTCAACTAACAATGTTACGTCTGTCGGCATGTATCGATAAAGTAAGTAAGACTTCTAACTATTGTCTAAATCGGATGGACCCTACTGACAAAACTCCTCTATATACGGATCCACGGATGACAAAGAGATACTATTAAGATCCTTCGATTACCACAAAATCAGAATAGAGACTGTTAGAAATTTGAAATATTATTCGCCATCGACTATTTTCGAATTTTCCTGACTGTAGAGTCTAAAAATTTGAAACTAAAATTAAAGAAAATAAAAGAGTGTATCGTTAGACAACAAATAATGATAAAAAAGGAAGTGGAATATTTTTCACAAAGCAAAGTTATCGCCTATAAACATCTTGAAGATTATTTATAAGTTCCTTTTTAATTAAACACATATATCTTCGCAAATGGATGAATTAATTTATAAACTATATGTAATAGTTTTCCTGTAATATTATGATGTAATGAATATGCATACACCTGGGTTCCCCCTCACAATAATATGATTGGCTGGTGTCAGCCATAAATACAAACTGAGGTGGACGCCTATGGACTATGCCTATTGTCTTCGCCTATTGCCTACCACTACGACGAGGACCAGTCCATTACGGTTACCTGCTAGATTGTCCTACCGGGTTACAGTAGTCATCAACCACTTTGCTACTTCGAACAAATATATGCCTTTCGGGGACATATCATATTAAAATCTAATTACAAGGGAATAAATCAAAAAGTAAATGCAATTTCTGTACAGCAGCTTCATTTGCACTGATGAAAAACAAATGCATACACCACCTCCCGACATAGTCCTACTTCACGACGATGCAATTCTGCTATCGTTCAAAAAGCTTCTTAATATTGAATAAAGAAATTTCATATTTTGCTCATTTATATACTTCTGATTTTTTTTCCTTGGCTTAGGCTGATAGCCACGATTGACCGCCGCTTGTGATACGTCGATCTTACCTGATCTGGGTATCAACCTTCTGGATATGTGCAATGTTTATGGTCGACCAAATGCTATATAATATACATTTTCAGATACTGCAGTGAAAATATTGCTGGAATATTTCCTCACAAATGTAGACATTTGTTTCTACAGAAATACACTGAAAATACGATGAACGGAACATGTGAACCATTAGTAAGAAAATTAGCAAGAAGAAGTAGACAGTTTAAATTTCTGGGAAACATCAAAAGGAAAGAGAGCTTAAATGATAGTTAAACAATCTACTTCTTGTTGGCTACAATTGAGTGAAGTTTGTATTAGATTGCTTGAAAGTTGAGGGAGTTTTTAGTTTAAAATTTGTGCTGAAATCGATTTTTCATTTTTCGCGGTTTTTCACTAAACGCAGTGGCGTAGAAATAAAAATGAGGTATCGATTTTTTACGCTAATAACTTATTTCTTACATTGTACAATGTATGTGCCAAGTTTGGTCAAAATCGGTTCGATGCAGACAGACAGACAAACACACAGACATCCTCTGTTTTATATAGAGATTAGGCCCACCGATAATAAATTCTGCTAGGGTCTTCAGCTCCCTTAAGTTGTTCTCGCTGTAGGGATTGAAAATTCCGTGGGGAAGATACATCCTTGTCTTAGGCCCCTTTCTATTTTGGGGTGGTTAATCTATTCATTTTCTGTCCGTGTGCTCCCAGTATAAGTTCAAGATTATACTAACATCCTTTTGTTCCTAATAATAGTAGCCGGTGTTTGAATTTTCAGTCGGACCTAGGAATTGAACTCACAACATTCTTGAATTTTATTATTATGGTGAAAATATTTGATGAGCATTTATTTCCTCTTAATTCCAATAGCTTTTCATCGCAACAGCTCACTGACAACCAACTGAAATTTAGATGAAAATCAGCTGAACTCAAGATTAAAAAAATACTTGCCAAAACATATAAATGCTATTCTTAACATGCTTATTTCCATTCTAGAATGTCTTGTAAGAAACTGAGACATTGTTTTGATTTTATGTTTTTTTTACTAAAAAATTTAATTCAATATATATATATATATATACATATATATATATATATATATATATATATATATATATATATATATATATATATATATATATATTAAAGCCGAGAACAAGAATGGACACGAAAGAATTTTGCAAATATGCCCAAATGATAGAAATTTATAGGCCAGATACATGATAAGAACTACACCGACTACTATCAAAGAAATTATTATTAACTGTTATGTAATATCACTTCTACTATACGCGAGTGAATGCTGAACAATTTCCTCACAGATTAAGAAGAGACTTGAAGCAACAAAAATGAAATTCTACAGATGGATGATGAGTATATCATGAACAGAACAAGTAAGCAACATGGAAGATTTAGAAAAAATGAAGACAATAACACTTATACATAACATCAGGAAGAAACAATTGAAATCTCTAGGTGACATAACGAGGATAAAGAACGTGGCAAATTTGATACTCACAAGACAGATAGAAGGCAAGAGGAACAGCGTAAACCAACGCATAACACACCTAGCGGTTTTGACTAAATGGATGGTGGAATAGAGGTAACCAAATTTATTAAGTGCTACGAAGGTCAGGAAATATGTAGAAAGCTATGGTGTAACACGGCACATAGAAGAAAAAGAAGAAGAAGAGCAAAAAGAAGGAAAAAAAGAAGAAGAACCATCATCATCATCATCTCCTCCTCCGCCTCCTCCTCCTCTTTCTATGCGCCATAACTGTCAAATAAATTTTTCAACAAGAACTACGCTCAAAAATCTGTCCAAACGCAATTTCAGATTAAATTAACACTGTTAGACTTCGTTGTTTCCTATATGAATACCACTGGCAATAAGCCCGAAATTGTCGCTTACCTTATTTCTCCAGAAATGATTATCTCAAAATTGGTAGCAATGGATCGTTAACTGATGTAAATTCAATTTTGACAATTTTTGACATCAATTTTCTTATGGATGTTTCTATGCTTTTAGTGACAAAGATCCGTGGACGTCCATTTTATTAAAATGAATTTTGAAGTGCCGATGTTGTAAGCGTTGTTATTTTTATATGTATATATATTTTTATTTTTGACAAACAGGTTTTAAACTAAGCCCAGCTACGTATAGCTAAACTGAATGAAGGTCCCTCTGACTTCACGCCAAATACACTAATCCATTTCAAATATACTTAGAGTTGCATATGACAAAATAGAATATATATATCTCAGTCCTTTTTTCTTCGTTTGTCACACACTCATACTTAGCAGAAATATAGCAACGTATATCTTATTTTTTAAGTACCTCCACGAAATCGCTAAAAAAAGAGCATAGCTTGATGAAAAAGACGCCAACCTTGCCGAAAACTAAATTTTATTGTCTAAATGCTTATGTTATTATTAAGAGGAAAGACCAAAGTCTTTTTTAATTATTTTTAAAAATGTTTCCTTCTTTTTAGAACATTCTAAATTTTGATTAAAAAAACCTTGTTTCTATTTGTATCAGCGGAACTAGTAAATAACATAGACAATTTTTAGCACGTTGTTTTGGTATGACACACATTAATTGAAAAATCGTGCAAAAATAGAAATAATTGTCGGATGTTAATGAAATTTTCAGGAACTATTCACAGATGATCGAAATTATTATAAATATGTTTTTTTATTAAAGTCATGGTAGAAATATTTTTTTTTAAATATTTATTACCCCCCACCTAACTAATTTTATGAAAACGCTAGAAATTCGATCGCATCGGGTTTAGTGATTACAATAATTAAAAGCACAGGGCTTTGAGGAATGCAAATCATGTTTTTTTTTTTTTGGTTTTTAATTGGATCCGCAGTACCTGAAAATCAGCTCTGAATTGTAACATATAAAACTCAATAAAACAAAGATATTATTTAATTTCAAATGCTTTTATTTGCTTTTAGTTGTTTTTATGAATATGAACAATATTTTCTGAAAACAAAAATTTCTTTCGATGAAAAATGAATTTTTAATACAATTATTTGTTATTTCTTTCATTATAATAGATTTTACATTTCAGTTGTTAAAATATTATAAAATTAGTTAAAAGCCGCATCGGCTTTCCTAAGTGTCCTTATGATCTTTTTTAGCCTATTGTAAATTGTATCATTTTGACTAATCAGAAGATCCTCAGTAATTAAGAAATGTAATTTTGTGCTTATAACCGGGCTGTAATTATAAAGTACGGAAGACCAACCAGAATATAATTACGTTGGCGTTATTTGAGTTAAGCATTGTTCTCCGCTGTTAAGGGCTTTACTTTTGCAAAACACGTGTGGAGAAGTTAATTTGATTTTTCAATTTCAACTGAGAAGGGTACCTACAAGTATCAGTATCATCCTATGAAATTTATATGATCTTATTTTTATATTAATCTCAGTTATGACATTTTTCCATAAATGAAATATCAAAATTAATAATAAAATGAATGCAAATACAAATAACAGTAAAATGTAATAAATGTACATAAAATTATAGTATTTTATGTACAGTTCTGATAAAATTTCATAAGAATGGTACCTATAAATTAATTAGATACCTTTCTTAAGAAATATAAAATTTAATGTCACTCTTAACAGTCTTATTTTAATTTCTTTATAATATATTTTCCATAAAGCATCATAAACGTAAAGGTGAAAGCTAAGTACAAAAAAAAAAAAAATTAGACCGCTGAAAGTTTTCGTTAAAAATAACGAGGTAAATAATTTGTTCACTTAAATGTAAATTATTTCACTTTTCTCCTTCCGTAGAACAAATTAGCCTCATGGAATTCGTAAATATGTCATTCATCACCTGTCAAGAGACGCGAAAGTTTATGACCTGCTTTGTTTTATTTTCAAATTACATCTTTTTGGCACAAAAGCTAAGTTAAGTTTGGTTCAAAATATTTTAAATAAACATTATAATTTCTGATTTTCTTAAAATAAGTTTTGAAAAAATGATAATTGATATTTAAAAGAATTTCAAAGTGAGATTTCCTGTTTTTTTTTTAAATGGAAAAAAATGATCAATTTTGCTGACTCAAAAAAAAACTAGATTTTTAACGAAAATTTCGGACGTTCTAGGAACGATTAAAAAATGGGAAACAATACCCCAAAAATACTTTGATCTTTCCTCTTAATAATAACAAACATTTAGACGATAAAATTTTGTTTTCGTCAAGTTTGGCGTCTTTTTCATCATGCTATACTCTTTTTTAGCGATCTCGTGGAGGTACCTATTTTATATATTGGATTTATTATAATAAGGAATAAGTATATTTGCCTGTTTTATAAAGGACATCTTCCTTAAATTAATTTACTGAAATTAATTTATAATGGAATGAAACAACTTTGAAAAAATAATTTGAAATGACAAACATTATATTGAAGATGAGTTTATAACTTAAACGTCATTTCCAAGCCGGACTCACGGTGAAACATATTTTAACTGAATTTTACTCAGCCCCTATAAGACATAAATACTACAAGGAAAGAGAAAACTATATGAAAATACTAAAACCGTCAATATAATGTCCTAACTTAAAGAAATAGGTTTATACTAAAATATATAACACCTAAAATAGATCATCTACAAACGATATATTTATAAAACATGTTTACTCTGAAATTATAAATCGTGTACAAAATATCTGTAAGTTGAAGGCATAAAACTACATTCAAAAGGTTTCGGCATTAAATGACACATAAAGTTAAGCAAAATCAACTAAACCATTGAAGGTATTTTTCTTAAAAAGATTAATTTGCCTAAAATATTTGAAGGCGGTTTTCCGCTAGTAAGCATTCAGTTTTTGTTATATCCCTCTGACGTATCAAAGGTGGAGGTGATGGTGACATATTAGGAAATATTCGGCTTTCAATGACCAAACATCAGTGCTGCTCTCGGGTGAAATTTATAAAATCTTTCTCTTAAAACATTTTTTTCAAGAAAATAGGTTTCTCCCGTCCACTAACTGCTATTTCTCTTTCCAGTATTAATGGAGGCTCCCTTCCTAATATATTTTTTGAGTAGTGTGGAACGTCAGTATCTTGATTGTGTTATTATTTTCTTTTTGAGTTACATGTGATATACATTTTAGCTGTTTCAGCTATTGAAAGTCCTCAAGTAAATTGGTTTCTGTCATTTGGTACAGTTCTGTAGTTCCAGCCCACGATGTTCGAAGAAGAATTTTCCTCTGTAAGGCCTACAGGATTCATCCACTCGAAGCTACTTTTAAACATTGATCTGAGAAAGCGATTTCTGAAATGGTTTGGCGCCATACATGATATCGATATGAAAATCTCGATCTGACGATAGTATTTAAGAACATGACTCGTGCTTTTTGGTTTAATATTTGTGTTTTGTAACAGTTTGCGGTGTTGAGTGAAACTTCCTCTAACACAGCCAATTCTATGTTCAGTCTCCTTATATTCTATACTAAAGTTATTATAACTAATCCATACGTTGAGGTATTTGAAGTATAATTTATTTAAATTGAACCGTTGAAAAACCGGCCTTCATTTTTTTCTGTTATCTTTTTCATTAAATGTTCTCTAAGAATGTGTTTTAAATAGGGCAGAGTGATCAATATCACGTGTATTCTTCCTTGATATAGGTTACAACATCTTGTGTTTCTGAACACTTCCTCACTGACACAACGACTAAAAAATTCTTTTTTTTTTTCAATCAATTCACCCCAAACATAACAATAAAGTCACTAAGATACAGGAGGGGGTTACTGAGTGTGAAAGAATATAAAAAAATAAAATATTATTAAGGAATGAGAACAAGAATTACGAAGTCAGATTATAACGATTGATTTTGCATTTAAATTATTTAAGATCAAACTTAATTGTAGAGCAAGAAGCCTGAAGAGAGTTCCACAAGTGAGAAGTACGATAGAAGAAACTGTTATCACGGTTACATCTATCCATTTAAACTGTAAAATAATGAGACTTTGCTGCCAATCCTGTAATGCGTTTAAATTCATAAAGTCCAAGTACCATAGAGGTAAGTTCATTTGAACAATTACGATGAAAGTATTTATTGTAAAGGCATAGGGAAATGGGAAATTGGATGAAGCCGAGATGCTGCGTTAGGATCAATAATATTGCAGATTCTTCTTTCGATTTTATCAAGGATCTCAAAAGATATAGCAAGAGAACCAGACCAGATGTGGACGAATTTATAAATATGCCAGATAGATACTGGAGAAGAAAAATTGTCTAGCATGATCAGTGAATTAGCTTTTCTAGCAACAGACGTAGCATTTCATTCAAAATAATCTTTCCATTTCAGGTCAGTGGAAAACGTGAGCCCCGAGAAGGCGCATCTTGACGAAGATAATAACTTAAACACAGATCAATATATCAATAAGACAGAAAGTGGTTGATAATGTAAACGGCGATGTACTCTTATGAATTCATTAAATAAGCTTTTTTTTCTTGTATTTTAATTTTCCCTGCGACAAAATATAAGCATGAAAAAAAAAATGCGAGAGTATCAAACAGTGGTCACGAAATTGAACGTACACTGATAAATTTGAGGAAAAAAAATAGAGAAAAAGTCATTACAATTTCAATGCTTTTCTGCTAAAACTGTGCAGAAATTAATTAGAATTTTAACATTTGAAAGTAAAGGCAAAAAAAAAGACATAGTTGGGAAGAAGATAGCAAACAAACAAAAGATAGGTTAATTGTTTTCTCCGTTTCACTAAAGTCCTACAAACGCAGAAATAATTGATGAGAGTTACACCTTAAAATGATAATATTCACCATGGCTTTACTTTTCAGTCTTACGAATACGTTATGTGGTTTCCAGTCTCGATGCTATCAATAAGAATTTAGTCACGTGAGAACAAGCACACTTTCTCACTCTAGAACTTTTCTTTACGTTAAAAGTAATTTGGAGTGACTTTGCAATGCAAAAGCTAATAAATATCTTTTTTTTTCTTTTTTAAAAAATATCACTTCACCCCAAGCAGGGCGATAATGCCACTAAGACGCAAGATGGCTATTGGAAGTGAAAGAGAATGAAAAGACTTTAGAAGGAACAAGAAACCTAACTCGAAACAGAAAATAAAATATAAACCTCTACACCTGCTCAAAAGATCGGGGAGCCGTGGGAAATGAATGATAGGTAAACCCATCTACTTGTATTGAGGAAAAAAATAAACAAATAGTAAATAACATTTCAGAGTTTAGGGGGAGACGTTAGAAGTACAGAGTTGAAGTAGACTTTAGAAGTAACCAGAAACTTAATCCGAAATAAGAAGCAAATTTAAACCTTTACTCCCATCCAAAAGACTGGGGAGGGGTGTATCAGTTGTACTAAATAGAAATTATTATTAATCTCACTTTAGTTTGGCTCGAAATCGAACAATTGTTTGGATTTATTCTCTCATACTATTAATTCTTCTACTTTGTATCATGAAGTGAAGGATCCTGGCACTCCATATCTCCCTATCTTTTGAAGCTGTAAGCAATTTTTGTTCCCTTACTGCTCTTCCCGTTAGATAGATCACTCAGTGTTCCCTTTTGCCTCTTTTCTTTCGCTAAGTCTTGTTAGTATAAAATTCTCTAAACCCCTTTTTTCTTTTTTTGATTATACACATCATCTTTTTGTTTTTTTCAATTTTCTTAAAACTTATAATTTTCTCACAAGTTCCGTCCACAATATTCTCATCATCATTCTATAGAATCACAATAATTGTTGCCTCTAGTCTTTTCTTCAACTGATTATCCAGCATTCACTGCCATATAGAAGGAGTTATCTTATATGGCAGATTGGTACGTTTTTCTATGTTTTCAACGAAATTATTCTATCTCTTAATACTTTGTTTATCGATCGGCAGGCACATGTTTCTATTGCAGTTCGCCTTCGGATTTAGGTTCCACTTTTTCGTCAAACCCTTTCAAAATATTTACATTTCTGTACATGCTTGATTCTGTCGTTTTCCATTCGTAGCTTGCATCATTGGTTAGCCTTCTTGCTAAGTATCATTGTAGTGAAATCCGTCACAGTATGTCCAATATTTGGCTAAGTGACAAATAAGCTTGATTAATATTTCCACTAGTATCTGTTTGTTATTGAGAACAGATTAAGCCTTTCTCAAACACACTTCATCACTTTTATTTCTGGTTTCATTGAGGGTTTCGGCTTCGAAAACCACCAGTCCCCACTTCTCCCAGATGACCCAACCAGAAATGAGCATCTCTTTGCCATTTCTCCGAAATATTTATTGTCTTATAACAAAGTAATGCAGCACAAAGGCAGAAAAGATGGAGGATGAGTTGTTGATATTTACCATCGTAATTTTAACTTATCTAATCACATTCACTGACCCAGACTTCGTTATTTACTTAAGCCGCCCCACGCTGGCATGGAGCGACACAAAGTCAGTTTAATGTTGTGGGGAGGGGTCGAGCGCATGCAACCAAGCTCGAGCCAAAAATTGCCCAGCCCCGCGCAAACGTCTGTTGCGCTGACAGCGATGGTATTATCGACCCATCTTTAGTGTAACGAGGGAGGTACTGCTGTGGGCAGGTGTTTCCCGGAACAGGACACCTCTCATTTTTTTTTTAGTTACGCTCTGTTCGAAGACAGCACCACAACTTTTATATGATATGTAAGACTCGCAAACTTCTACACTGTTAGTTTCACCGTAACAACCAATTTATATGAATTCTTTCAATCAACAGTCGCCGAAACAACACATAATCTGAATGAAATTCTAATTAATATCTTATATTTACAAATCATAAACACAATTCAAGTGAGGGGGGGGAATAAAAAGTCAGTTATCTATTTTTACAGTTTTTTTTTTTTTGTTCATTTTAACTTAGTTTAATCCCCATGATTTGAAAAAAAAAAAAGATATTTCGTTTGAATTCGCGAAATTTACATGGAGCGTATAGAGGGTTGATAATTCAGCCAATGAAAATTCGTTTTACCGTTACTGCGGTCTCCCTCTATCTATTTAATAGCGTTGATCTTTTCCCGCCAGTTTTTCTTGCGAATCAGGTAAGTCATTTTCTCTTGAGTATTTGTTAATTTTGTTTTATGCATGGGGAAAAAAAGACCATACAAGTAATAATTTTACGCTGAATTGTGGAAAATAATTGTTAATCTATAATGCAATCAATAAGATAAATTTAAATAAGTCTGAGTTAATCCAATGTAAATTAGTTATATTCTTAATTGACTAGATAAGGCCTACTAACCAGCTGAATAAAGGATTATAATAATTATTGATGAGGGAAATGTTCGATTTTCTAATTAGATAATAGAGTGAATAATTTGAGTCGGGCTTTGGGTGAGTTAGCAAAAAAAAATGAAATGGTGTTTTCATAACTTTGAAATATGTTCATGTTGGTGAATATAAACTGCTGAAATTTGTGTTTGGGGAAAGAAAAAACTTGTTAATTCTTTGTGGCATGTTCTGATTGATATCTTCATATTATTTTGGCACCAATCACTAAATCTCTCATTCCATATCAAACGTAATTCTCTTTCCATAGTTTCTGATATTTATTAGTTTCTATTTTGGTATTCTTCAATCCCGATCTTGGTTAGTGTTATGCTTAAAAATGTAACTACAAATCCTCTGCACCTGATTTCTGTTGGTTGGAATCGGGTTTGTCAACCTTTTTAATCTGCTGGTGATGGAGACATTCGGTTCCAAATATTTACCATGTTTCTCTTTTGAATGTGTACTATTTTCTATTCTTTTGGTGCTGTTACTTCATATATTATCTGTTTTATGGTGACAGTTAAGAACATTATCATACTTGGACAAACTGTTGTCTCGATAACGTGTTCTGGAATTTTGTTTTTCTAGATCCACTTTAATCAAATGCAGTATTTAATATCTTTAATATTTGTTTCGCAAGCTTTCATAATTTATTTCTTGTCTTGATTGATAGTAATCTCGTGAGGCCTCTTTTATTGCAAATGAGATCTATCTTATTTTCTCATTATGATGCCATCTTTAACGTCCTTCTCAAAGGACTCTGTTAGCTGCTTAGTATACGCTGGAGAGATCCTCTCCCATCATACAGTAGGTAGGCTGGTTTTTCCATCTTCATTTATCAAGTTTTACCGGACTAGGTGGTACGTAATAAACGGATTGTGTCGTAAACTTGAGGTGGTGGTATTTTTGTCAATAATCCGACCATTTTTTTTTCTTCCACTGCAAGTCTTCCCATCATGTATATCCTTTCCTTTGTTTCCACTCAACACTAAATCATTTTACTGTTGAAATGGCTAAGGTGTAACCGTACATTCTATGCTAATAACTTCTTTTCTAGTACTTATCGCTTGTGGAATTTTTTTTCGGCTTCTTGCTTTCCAGTTAAGTTTGATCTTAAAAAATTTAAATGCAATGTCAGTCGTTATCTTCAGTATTAATCACTATTCATTTATTGTTCTCGCGCCTTATTTTTTTTTTCTTGTATTCATTCACATTCAATAACTATCTGCTTTATAGCCTTGCTTAAATTTAAAAGAGCATAGCATGATGAAAAAAGACGCCAAACTTGACGAAAACAAAATTTTATCGTCTAAATGTTTGTTATTATTAAGAGGAAAGGTCAAAGTATTTTTGGGGTATTTTTTCCATTTTTTAATCGTTCCTAGCACGTCCGAAATTTTTAAAAATCTAGTTTTTTTAAAATCTTTTTTTTTGAGTCAAAAATTGACCATTTTTTTCCATTTTAAAAAAACTGGAAATCTGACTTTGAAATTTTTTAAATATCAATTATCATTTTTTCAAAACTTATTTTAAGAAAATCAGAAATTATAATGTTTATTTAAAATATTTTGAACCAAACTTAACTTAGCTTTTGTGCCAAAAAGATGTAATTTGAAAATAAAACAAAGCAGGTCATAAACTTTCGCGTCTCTTGACATGTGATGAATGATATATTTACGAATTCCATGAGGCTAATTTGTTCTACGGAAGGAGAAAAGTGAAATAATTTACATTTACGTGAACAAATTATTTACCCCGTTATTTTTAACGAAAACTTTCAGCGGTCTAATTTTTTTTTTTTTTTTTTTTTGTACTTAGCTTTCACCTTTACGTTTATGATGCTTTATGGGAAATATATTGTAAAGAAATTAAAATAAAACTGTTAAGAGTGACATTAAATTTCATATTTCTTAAGAAAGGTATCTAATTAATTTATAGGTACCTTTCTTATGAAATTTTATCAGAATTGTACATAAAATACTATAATTTTATGTACATTTATTACATTCTACTGTTATTTGTATTTGCATTCATTTTATTATTAATTTTGATATTTCATTTATGGAAAAATGTCGTAACTGAGATTAATATAAAAATAAGATCATATAAATTTCATAAGATGATACTGATACTTGTAGGTACCCTTCTCAGTTGAAATTGAAAAATCAAATTAACTTCTCCACACGTGTTTCGCAAAAAAGTAAAGGCCTTAACAGCGGAGAACAATGCTTAACTCAAATAACGCAACTTAATTATATTCTGGTTGGTCTTCCGTATTTTATAATTACAGCTCGATTATAAGCACAAAATTACATTTCTTAATTACTGGGGATCTTCTGATTAGTCAAAATGATACAATTTACAAAAAAAAAAAAAAAGATCTATCTCATAAGGACATTTATGAAAGCCGATGCGGCTTTTAACTAATTTTATAATATTTTAACAACTTAAATGTAAAATCTATTATAATTAATGAAATAACAAATAATTGTATTAAAAATTCATTTTTCATCGAAAAAATTTTTTTTGCTTTCAGAAAATATTGTCCATATTCATAAAAACAACTAAAAGCAAATAAAAGCATTTGAAATTAAATAATATCTTTGTTTTATTGAGTTTTGTATGTTACAATTCAGAGCTGATTTTCAGGTACTGCGTATCCAATTAAAAACAAAAAAAACATGATTTGCATTCCTCAAAGCCCTGTGCTTTTAATTATTGTAATCACTAAAACCGATGCGATCGAATTTCTAGCGTTTTCATAAAATTAGTTAGGGGGGGTAATAAATATTTAAAAAAAAATATTTCTACCATGACTTTAATAAAAAAAACATATTTATAATAATTTCGATCATCTGTGAATAGTTCCTGAAAGTTTCATTAACATCCGATAATTATTTCTATTTTTGCACGATTTTTCAAATTAATGTGTGTCATACCAAAAAAACGTGCTAAAAATTGTCTATGTTATTTACTAGTTCCGCTGATACAAATAGAAAAAAGGTTTTTTTAATCAAAATTTAGAATGTTCTAAAAAGAAGGAAAATTTTTTAAAAATAATTAAAAAAAACTTTGGTCTTTCCTCTTAATAATAACATAAGCATTTAGACAATAAAATTTTGTTTTCGGCAAGGTTGGCGTATTTTTTTTCATCAAGCTATGCTCTTTTTTTAGCGATTTCGTGGAGAGGTACCTAAGTTTAATGGTATATTCAAAATTTTTTGTCTTTAGTTTGTATAATGTTATATAATTCAAATTTTTTAGTATTCCCCGACCATCTTATCCTTCATATCTAAATTTTTTTTCCATCCAATTTAAAGTCAATTTTTTATTTCCCCTTGTAATGAAGCTTTCTGGTGTTTTGATATTTCTTTTATAAAAAAGGTCATAAAAAATTAATTTAGCTGCATGGGATCCTCAAATCATTTAAATTTCATATGATGAATTGATATTCTTGTTTGTACCATTCACATTTGAAAGATGAAAAATCAAATTTTTGTTGTCAAACACGTGTTTCAAAAAAGTAATAAAATAAAATCCTTTGAACAATGTTTAATTCAAATAACGCTTCTTTAATTGTATTCTTTTTTTCTTCTGTTCTTTAAAATTACAGCCTCCTTTTATAAACACAAAATTACATTTCTTTTTTTTGCGGATCTTCTGATTAATAAAAATGATACAGTTTACAAAGAAAAAAAAATTTATATCATCAAGGACATCTTGGGAAAATAAATTCGACTTTTTAACTAATTTTATTTTTTAAAAACTTTATTTTTAAAAAGATATAATTCTTGAAAATAACAAATGGTGTATTATTAAAAATTCATTTTCCATCAAAAAAATTTTTTTTTCAGAATGTATTGTCCATATTTAAAAAAACTAAAAACAAATAAAAAATTTGAAATAAAATAATATCTTTGTTTTATTGAGTTTTGTATGTTACAATTCATAAAGCTGATTTTCAGGTAAAATTCCAATAAAAAAAAAAAAAAAAAAATGATTTGCATTCCTCAAAGCCTTGTTTTAAAAAACTATTGTAATCACTAAACCTGATTCGATCGAATTTCTAGCGTTTTCATAAAATTAGTTATGGGGGGGAAATAAATAAAAAAAAATTTCTGCCATGACTTTAAAAAAAAAAAAATTTATAATAATTTTGATCATCTGTGAATAGTTTCTGAAAGTTTCATTAACATCCGACAATTATTTTTATTTTTGCAAGATTTTTCCAAATTAATAAAAAAAAAAAAAAAAAAAAAACGTGCTAAAATTTTTATGTTATTTTTATTTACTAGTTACAAAGATACAAACATTTTTTTTTTTTTTTTTTTAATCAAAATTTAGAATTTTCTAAAAAAAAAAAAATTTTAAAAAAAATAAAAAAAAATTTTTCTTTCCTCTTAAAAATATAACAAACATTTCGACGATAAAATTTTGTTTTTCGTCAAGTTTGGCGTTTTTTTATCATGCTAAGCTTTTTTTTTTAGCGATTTCATGGAATTACCTAAAAGTTAAAAATAATAGTTTATTCAGAAATTTAATTTTGACATAATTAATATAATTTTTTTTTATATATTTCAATTTTAATGACTTCTTTTGATTTAAAGGAAAATAAAATATTTTAAAATTTAAATTGAACATTTTTTCATTATTTAAATACGGGTTCTGGAAAATTAATTAAAAATATTTAGAATCTTTTAATATGCAAATCCTAAATTTTTTAAAAATATTCACAACTTTTATCTGTTTTCAACGATCCAATCATCAGTTAATTTAAATGATAAAAAAACCTTATCAATTTGATTGTAAAAAAAAAAATACATTAATATTTCAGTTCCAAATTGCAAACAATATTATGTCTCAATTTAAACAATTTTAAAAATGGGGTTGCAAAAATTAAACAAAAAAATTCCTAAAAAATTTTTTGGATAAAAACATAAACGAACTCAAACAAAATAAAAATTTGGAAAAAATCGTTTTTTTTTTTTTATCGTTGTTTGGCAAAAGTGGCGATCGAAAAAATAATAATAATTTGTTAGTTCAAAATTATATTTAAAATGCGTCGGATTAAATAGTTCAAAACGGATATCCAATTTTTTTCTGATTTTTTGAATTTTTTTTTTTTAAAATTTTTTTTATTTTTTTATCCAATCAAACATTACAATGAAATAATTATAGAATTTATTTTAAGGGCGGTTTTGAACTGACTATTTGCTTGTTTATGGACACTTTTAAAGTGCTGGATGTTTTTACATTTTGTTTTATTTTTTGTTTTAAGATTATTTTAAAAATAATTTTTTCCTACCAAACGAACATTTTTTATTTCTTTTAATCATTGTTTTCAGCCTTTGAATCCATGAATGGTATTTATGATTTCAAACGTTGTTAGTGCCTTAAATATTTGATAACATTAACATCTAATTAGTTTTTAAAAAAAATTTATAAGAAAGAAAAATCAATAAGGATTAGATTTTAAAACGATTCTTTCAAAAAAAATGATTCCTAAAAGAAATTTTTTTTTAATTCAGTATCAATCATCTCAAATTTTTGAATGAAAAAGGATTATTATATTGAATAATATAAATAAAATTCAATTTCATTTTTTTTTAAAGTTTAATTAAAAACACATTAAAATTTCTAGAATAGAATGTGGAGAAATATGACTAATTTTTACAAATATTGTTTCAAATCAATAACATGTTTCAAATTAAAACTTTTCAGGCTTTTAAAAATTTGATTTCACCATTGAAAGATAAGTCGTCAGTAAAAAAAGGAAAATTTTAATTTTTTGGACTATTGTTTTTGACATAAGACAGACAAATAGCTGGAAAATTTAAAAATTTTTATTTTTAAATTCATATGCTAAATTAAAAAATTTCACTGAATTTATTCAAAATAAACATTTTTATTGGAAATAAAATAATGAAAAAAAGAAAAAAAAAAAAAGCAATATTTTTAAAATTAAAAATTTTAATAATCTTTATCGTTAAAAAATAAAATTCTTACTATAATAAAAGAAAAAAACATTTTACCAATGACGAATTGATTTTAATTTAATGAGGCATTTTTTTTACATATCATAAAATAATCACAGATAAAATTTTTATATAAATTTTGGAAAACATACTATAAAAATAATTCATTATTTCATGCAAAATTTTTTAATTTTAATTAAAAATCGTATTTTTAAAGTTAGAAAAAATCCGACATTTCATGTCGAATTAAAACGATTTTTTTGAAATGTTTTTATAACTTTTTTCAATTTTTCTGATATTATAATATAATATATATTTATTTTTTTTTAATGAATGTCTAATTTCCAAAGTTTTAAAATAATGTAAAGTTTAATTCACAAGTTTTAATTTCACCATGTATAAAATGGTTAAATTTAAAGGATTTTACGAAATTTTTAATAATGTTCTGAAATGGTTTGCAAAAAAAAACAAATCAAATTAAATATAAAATAAAAATATCAATGATGAAATGAAAATATTATTTGATTATGAATTTTTTTTTTTTAAAAATTAAATTTTCTGATTTTTTAGTTTCGAAAAAATTCAGTATGATTTGTGATTTCTTAAAGTGAAACAAACAAGTTCTAATTAAATGGAAAAAAACTAAAAATTTATGAATGCCCTGAGAAAAAAATTGCAGAATCAATCAATTGATTTTTCATATTTTTTCCTAAAAATTAATCCTAAGGCACCAATTTATTTAATTCTAAGCATAATAATTAGGAAAGAAAGATTTTGATTTATAACAATCTTCAAAAACTCATTAATGAACAAAAAATTTAAAATTACAAATTTTAATTAGATTTTTTTTTAAAAAATAAATTAGTTATTGCCAATTTTAATTTTAAATATTTTTTTATTTAACGGAATAGACCTGTTTAAATCTTAAAATTGAATAAAAAAAATGAAATGTTTCTTATTTGTTTAAAATAGGTAATCTTCGTCTGTTTTTATTTCTTTATATAAAAATGAGTTTAACAATTTTGTTTTTTAACCTTTTTTTAACTTGGACATCAGAATTTAAACATCATGGTTTATGTCAGGATTGTCTATTTAAAATATTTATAATTTTGTTTGAGAATAATCATATTATTTAGTTAATCTTAATAGTTTTTGTTTCTGATTCTGGAATAGGAAATTGTTAATGGAAAAATAAAAAAATTTTCTGAAAAGTTGGCGGATTTAAATTTCAATAGCCATAAAAAAAAAAATTTAAATAAAAAAAATCTCAACTTGTTTCTGGTATAAATTTAGTTAAAAAATCTCCCACCAGATTTTATGGAGAATGTAGGAGTGAAAAAAAAAAAAAAAGATCCTGGGAGGTAATTTTACAGGGTAAATTTTTTAACATTAAAAAAAAAAGATTCTTGGAAAAGAATCAAGATTTATAGGGACCAGAAAATTCGTGTAGAAATTTATCTTGAAAAAAGGTGAATTTATCCAAATATCCTTTTAAGACAGAAAAGGATAATCTGCAACAAGAAATAGCGATTTACTAACATAGTTTAAAACATATTTAATAAAAATAAGAAATATATCAACAAAGTAAGGATGGATGGAACAAACATGGAATGTAAAAAATTTTAAAAATGTTTTATAATAATTTTTTTATAAATTATGGATGCAAATAAATTCCAGATCTAAAATAAAAAATTAATATCAATTAAATAAAAAAAAAATTCAAAGAAAACAATAGCAAATACGAAACGCTGCAAAAAAAATCTAAAAAATTCAGGATAAAAAAAAAAAAAAAAAGAAAAATTTTTATAAAAAAATTCATGTTTTTTGTGTCAAAAATTTTTATAGAATTTGTTTTATAATTTAATGATCATCCTTTCAAATATGATTAATTTTTTTTTTTTTTTTAATAAAATTATTGAAATGCTTTTCAGGGTTGTTCAATATTCCTTAACAATTTTTCCCATTTTAAATTAAAAAAAAAAAATGTCAAAAGGGAAACAAAAAATATGAAAGGACTGACGAATCAGAACTTGACAAAAAAATGTTTTAATCATTTTGGGGAATATAAATGGTTATATATATATATATATATAAATAACTTTTCTGATTTTAATACATCCATTTCAATGAACATGATTAAATTTGATATATTAAATTTAGGTACCTCCACGAAATCGCTAAAAAAAGAGCATAGCTTGATGAAAAAGACGCCAACCTTGCCGAAAACTAAATTTTATTGTCTAAATGCTTATGTTATTATTAAGAGGAAAGACCAAAGTTTTTTTTTTTAATTATTTTTAAAAAAATTTTCCTTCTTTTTAGAACATTCTAAATTTTGATTAAAAAAACCTTTTTTCTATTTGTATCAGCGGAACTAGTAAATAACATACAAATTTTAGTTTTTTTTTTTTTTTTGTATGACACATTAATTTGAAAAATCTTGCAAAAATAGAAATAATTATCGGATGTTAATGAAACTTTCAGAAACTATTCACAGATGATCGAAATTATTATAAATATGTTTTTTTTATGAAAGTCATGGTAGAAATATTTTTAAAAAATATTTATTACCCCCCCCATAACTAATTTTATGAAAACGCTAGAAATTCGATCGCATCGGTTTTAGTGATTACAATAATTAAAAGCACAGGGCTTTGAGGAATGCAAATCATGTTTTTTTTTTTTGTTTTTAATTGGATACGCAGTACCTGAAAATCAGCTCTGAATTGTAACATACAAAACTCAATAAAACAAAGATATTATTTAATTTCAAATGCTTTTATTTGCTTTTAGTTGTTTTTATGAATATGGACAATATTTTCTGAAAGCAAAAAAAAATTTTCGATGAAAAATGAATTTTTAATACAATTATTTGTTATTTCATTAATTATAATAGATTTTACATTTAAGTTGTTAAAATATTATAAAATTAGTTAAAAGCCGCATCGGCTTTCATAAGTGTCCTTATGAGATAGATCTTTTTTTTAGCGCGTTGTAAATTGTATCATTTTGACTAATCAGAAGATCCCCCAGTAATTAAGAAATGTAATTTTGTGTTTATAATCGAGCTGTAATTATAAAAATACGGAAGACCAACCAGAATATAATTAAGTTGCGTTATTTGAGTTAAGCATTGTTCTCCGCTGTTAAGGCCTTTACTTTTTGCGAAACACGTGTGGAGAAGTTAATTTGATTTTTCAATTTCAACTGAGAAGGGTACCTACAAGTATCAGTATCATCTTATGAAATTTATATGATCTTATTTTTTATATTAATCTCAGTTACGACATTTTTCCATAAATGAAATATCAAAATTAATAATAAAATGAATGCAAATACAAATAACACAGTAAAATGTAATAAATGTACATAAAATTATAGTATTTTATGTACAATTCTGATAAAATTTCATAAGAAAGGTACCTATAAATTAATTAGATACCTTTCTTATGAAATTTAATGTCACTCTTAAGTCTTATTTTAATTTCTTTACAATATATTTTCCATAAAGCATCATAAACGTAAAGGTGAAAGCTAAGTAAAAAAAAACAAAAAAAAAAAATTAGACCGCTGAAAGTTTTCGTTAAAAATAACGGGGTAAATAATTTGTTCACGTAAATGTAAATTATTTCAATTTTCTCCTTCCGTAGAACAAATTAGCCTCATGGAATTCGTAAATATATCATTCATCACATGTCAAGAGACGCGAAAGTTTATGACCTGCTTTGTTTTATTTTCAAATTACATCTTTTGGGCACAAAATCTAAGTTAAGTTTGGTTCAAAATATTTTAAATAAACATTATAATTTCTAATTTTCTTAAAATAAGTTTTGAAAAAATGATAATTGATATTTAAAAAATTTCAAAGTCAGATTTCCATTTTTTTTTTTTTTTAAAATGGAAAAAAATGGTCAATTTGCTGACTCAAAAAAAAACTAGATTTTTAACGAAAATTTCGGACGTGCTAGGAACGATTAAAAATGGAAAAAAAATACCCCAAAAATACTTTGACCTTTCCTCTTAATAATAACAAACATTTAGACGATAAAATTTTGTTTTCGTCAAGTTTGGCGTCTTTTTCATCATGCTATGCTCTTTTTTTTTTAGCGATCTCGTGGAGGTTTAAAAACATTTAAACCTAGAGAGATATCTTGTCTAGTTCTTGTTTTTCAAGTGCTGCTTCGAAACATTAACTGCTCGGCCTATGGATTGAACTCAAAATTACTGTCACCAAATTCATGAGCCATTAATCGACTAAGCAATTGTTTCATAGGACAATACTCTGTAGAGAACTTGGGGCCATAAACCTAACATATGTCTACTGATGATTACTGATAATTTTTAAATAAAAGTTTTTTTTCTCTTTTTTTTTACAGTTTGTGATTACTGTTGATTTTTTTTTTGCCATTTTGTAACAATTTCTTTATTAGCATTTTTATATTGTATCTATTTTACGCTTATATACTAAATAAAATTCTCATAATCTAGCATATGCGCTGATTCTTTCAGACAGCTCTTATTTGTCTTCAATCCAAAAATATTAACGACTACTTTTTTTCCCGCCATACATAATTATTCATTATATTGGTTGCCAGAAGAACACGGCTACACCAAAAATATTCGAAATACATGAAAACTAATCTTTCTAGATAATTTTCTCATTTGGGGCCAGAACACTAACACATGATCAACCCTTCGACAAAAGTGTTTTTCAAGACTAGTTTGAATGGAAGGCAGTCTACATATTTAAGGTTTTGTTTATTAATGTTCGCCTTAAGCCCAAGAGCCACTTATGTTAGGGAGCTACTGAAGGAAGTTGTGTGAGCCGTGAGAGACAACAGTTTATTAGTATATGTGTGAAAGATAACGGTTAACTCTAGACTTGAACAGGTCAAGACATTGAATTTGAATAGGTAGGCATGAAAATTACGTGCTTTGTTGCGCATAAAACTTAAGGGATACCTTAAGAATGTTCACATGAATAAACCGCAGACAATTCAACAACTGAACAATAACATCTGTACGTAAATTCGAGGCCTACAGCCTGAGGATGTGATTGTATGACGTAGAAATCGAGGATATTGACGTCGTATAATGTTTTCATGATTAAATGGGAATACATTTCCAGTGTTTCAATTTCAATTCCGTATAAAACCATCTTTCAATAATAAAAACAAAGAGGAAATTAACAGATTTTTATCTCCCAAGGTGACTTTTGGGCCATCCATTTTTACAAGAATTGCATACGAGAGGAAAGCTTTTAGCATGAGATTTTCTTAAAATTCGATATAGGCACCATCTTCCGCTACCAGCTACTCGAGTCACCCAGAAATCACGTCAACCGATTTCGAAATGGGAATCTTGTGGTATGGAAGACGTAAAAAATGTAATCGCATTTCAAGTTTAAATTTTCCTGTCCTGTGTTGACAATAAACTACATCCGCGTCCTGGGTAAGACGACAAATTTACGTCCAGCAGCATTTTTTTTGATCAGGAGGTTTTGAAGAGCGTGGAACATTTTTCTTAATTGCTGGTGTTCCCAATTCCACACTGTTTGGGGTGGTAGCACCTGTTAGGGGTCCCAGCTATGGTTAACTCCGAAACTGGGATAAAAACGCTATGAAACTGTAAAAATAGGTTTCAATTCCAGAAATACTTAGTAAAAAATCTATTGCCAGCAATACATTTTTGAAAAAAATATTACCAACAATGTTTTTAAAAAAAAATATTACTAGCTATACATTTTTGAGGAAGAAATATTACCAGTAATACTCTTTTGAAAAAAAATTATTACCGGCAATACATTTTACCAGAAATAGATTTTTGACAAAACAAAATATTACCAGCAATAAAAATCTTGTCATTAAATAACCAATGAGGTTGATATGCCGTAAAACAAAACAAATGAAGTTCTTCCAAAGTCTTGGTTTGGTAATACAGTGTAACCCGGATATGAGTTGTCGGGACCGGAGAAGTCTCTTATATCCGGGTTTGGTCTATTTTATATACAGGCTCTAATTTGTGACCAGAGAAAGTCTCTCTTATATCCGGGTCTCTCTTATATCCGGGTCTCTCTTATATCCGGGTCTCTCTTATATCCGGGTTACACTGTAGTAAACTTGACCTTATAACCAACCCAAAGAAAGAAGTCACAGGGTGTTAAATCAGTATTCCTGGCTGGCCTGGAGTTACTTTTCAATCACCCTGTATATAGATTCAAAATCATAAGAATGTTTTGATAAAATTCATGAAAAAAAATATAACTTTTATAAATTTTTAAAATTTAAAAGGGAGACTAAGCCTGTGGCCTTGTACCGTATATGATTTAATAAAGATCTATATGCTAAATGTGATAATGAACGAGATGGACAGATATTTGTAGTCCTTATTCAGCTGTCGACAATACTTTCTCTAATTTCCACCTGCCACAGATGTCAAGGGGATTCTACCATTAAATAACAAGAAAATGTTTCAAACATCGATCTTATCAATGCAAACAATTGACATATGAACGGTGGCATTCATTTGTTGAACAGCAAAAACAATTTTTTATTGTCGTTCTCGTTTCTGTCTTTTAACAAATAAATGAAAGCATCGTTTTTCCCCTCTGGTTTTATATTTCATTTTCGTATATTTATGACCTGCTTAATTGTTTGCTGTATCATGCGATTGCCTTATCGATTTTGACGTAATGTGATTGAACGTAACTATAACATTGACTTTCCAATTTATCTCTATTTGGTGAGGCGGGTTAGAACATCCATTACAAAAGTCTAAACTTATCTTCGAAAAGGAGAATATAGGAGCAATTGCGTGCGTGTATATATATATATATATATATATATATATGTGTGTTCAGTTAAAATTTAACATCCCTCCACGGAGGATGTAAATGAAAAAAGACGGAGTTTATCAACAAAAAGAGTTCGTAGGCTCGTTTCAAAAATATTCCTTAGAACCCGCTTATTTTGGGTTCCATGTCTGTTACCTCCCCGGACGAAACTCAAAATTCGTCACAGCATTTCTCTCTGCTCAAGGAAGACAGTTCGACAAATTTAACGAATAGTTTGGAGCATTATTCCCCACTATATAGATAGATAGATAGATATGTGTGTGGTAAAATAATAACGAACAGTAAAATCTATAATCCGGTGTTCTTAGCAAGTTCTTTTTATCTAAAAAAAAATTAAAAAAAACAGTAAAACAGTGTTCGATACAAACAGTAGAGCATAAATCTGTAGGAATAAAATTTAAATATTAAAAATTACTTACTCATATTTAAATGACTCCTTTAAGAAAATATCTGTGTATAAAAAAAATATGAATTAAGTGAATAAGTAAAAATGCCAACATTTTTTTTTATTATTGAAAACCAAGACAACACGCTGAGTAATGGATGTCTGTTTATGAGCAGGTACCCCCAACCCATCTGAACGTAACAAGACTGTAAATAACATATATTGAATAGATAAGTTGTCTAGAGAAATTAAAACCCAACACCACCCCTAATCAAAATAGATTGAATTTTCCTGAACCTTTACAACTCAAAATATTAAGATTGTCTGCGCTTATAAATCATGTAAATTTCTTAGGGAGTTGTTCCTAACATCACTTGACAATGAAACAAAACTCTGGAGTCTAATTTTTATAATTTAATTTACAACTTTAATTTCAGTTTTGAAACACAGAAATATGTGTCGCAATAGAATCATATTTGTAAAAAAAGAATATATATATATATATATATGTGTGTGTGTGTGTGTGCCGATGTAGGTAGCAGTTCATTAATATAAATTATCTAGACAAGGGATGTTTCATAAAGTATCTATTGAATACATAAATGTTCTCTTGTCCGTAATCGCGAAAAAATTCGTTAGATGTGATTGATTTGTTTGTTTAACGGCTTACCAACACCTTATGGGTCATTTAATTTTCTTGGGAGCTTTTAAGTAATAATAATGTTATGTTATTCTGCTTTCACATTTGAATACATGGTAATTGATACTCAGTTTTTATATACATGTTTGTGTGGACATGATTACTAAAGGCGGTCATATACGTGTTTTATGTTGAAGTTAGACTTTTGATTATTGTTTGATTTCTGTAAGAGATTGATGGACTTTTCTCATGAAAGAGTTCTTTCATGTTGATTGGTTTCATTTAGCTGCATATCAACCTCTATGGGTTATTTAATGCAAATCTGAATATTTTAAAAAATTTGATGGGTTCATCAAAATATATATTTGGACATAATTGTATGTCTTCAACTACAGATAAGTCATTGATGGTCATTTTGATATAAAAAATATTGTTGGTAATTTTTTTATATAAAAATGATTGATGGAATGTTTACCATAAAAATATATTTCTATGCTTTCAAATTGTTTTCTTTTTGTCTAGGGGTTTACTATTTTCCCATAGCTGGGACTCTAACAGGTGCTACAACACCGAGTCAGGGCAGACGTGTGAACAACAGCAATTAAAAGGGTGATTCCGCGCTTCTTAAAACCTTCAATCTCCCGATCAGAGGCCTTGCTGCCGAATGTAGTTTATCGTCATAAAGCTTATCTAGAGATGGTAATTTCCAGTTTCTTTAAAAAAAAATATTTTTTTTTGAAAACGTGAATTGTTTAAAATGATTCTTCTAATTATGTTAATACACACACACACATAAATATATTTAATATATATATATATATATTTATATATATATATATATATATTTATATATATATATATATATTTATATATATATATATATATACATATATATTTATATATATATATTTTTATATATATATATTTATTTATTTTTTTATATATATTTATTTATATATATATATATATTCGAACTCGGCTCTGCGATTCCTCAATCCAAGCCGCTATCCATTACTCCACCGTGCCTCCATTACACATTACATGTCGAATCCATTACCTTCACTTACGTGCTAATACCCTTGGGAAAGGTATGAATCCTCTTCCTCTCCCTCCAGCTATGGGTAAAATAGCAGGACAGACTGAGGATGGCAACTGGTCTAGGAGAAGGACAACTCTGAATTCAAAACCTGAGGAGGGTCGTTTGGGAACCTTGTGGCATTCGGTGCACCAGGTCTCCGTATTCGTCCCTTCAAAAAGTGTGGATGGTCCTGCACGAGGCCTTCACCACTATAATCAAATCTCATGTGCCGGTGTCGGGCTGTCAGTTTCCTGGAAACTGATCTGCTTGACCCTCATACGTCTTATCTCGACAGGGGGAGTCTATATATATATATATATATATATATATATATATATATATATATATATATATATATATAATGTGTATGTAAAAAATAGTATGATAAATTGGGGAAAAGGTTTTGTGACGCATTTCATCCCTAAGGCTTACATTGCTTTCTTGATGTTGCCAGGTCTACACGAAACAAGGGACGCTCGTAGTTTCAAATTTGGGGATTTTTTTTTATATATAGAATATTTGGTTGTTCAACGTAAGGAAACTGACCACGATTTTGACATAGGGCATTGCTACTTTCAGTAAAAGAGAAAATAATCCACTAGGCAGAAAATGTCTGGAAAATGCCTTGATAGCAATTGATTGTAAATTACTGGCAAGTGAACGATTCATTTAGATTCATTTACGAAAAAAGTGGGTAGAAGGTTATGGGCTTACTTAGACCAAGCAATCGAGTATCACCTACGTTAAATTTAAACTAAGCGAAGAAAAAATTAAGAAATTATTTTCCATAAATGGGTCATGACCCTTAGAATGGCAGATAATTCTTAATTTTTGTTTCATTGCTTCGTTTAAATTTAACGTAGGTCATATTCGATTGCTTGATCTAAGTACGCCCACAGACCTTATAACACCACTTTTTTTTTTATTTAAGAGTTTGTATTCACTTGCCAGTAATTTACAATCGCCTGATGAGATGCATATCGAAGCACGATTGCAATTGTGTAGCGATTTTGAGCTTTCCGATATATCCTTTTATTCATATATATATATATATATATATATATATATATATATATACTGTGTGTGTGTGTGTAATTTAGATACATACATTCACATGTATACCTAGTTTAATACTGTCCTGGGTAAGACGATAAACTATATCACTGGTGTTGATATGACGCAAAACGAGCCACGTCACGGACATTATAGCGGACCAGCGTCATTCCCTTTGTATTCCATCGGTGAAATGTAAGTTAAGTCTATCACTATTTCCATTGAAAGTATTCAGACGAATTACATTCTTTAGTTCCTCCGGTACTAATCATCACGGCTAAAACCAGCCATACCCGTCCTGGGGATGGCGATAAACTAAATCCGCGTCCTGGGTATGACGATAAGTTATGTCTGACAGCAAGGCCTCTGATCAAGAGGTTTTGAGGAGCATGAAACCATCTTTTAATTGCCATAATTTCCAGGTCACCCTGACGCGTCGTAGTAGTACCTGTTAGGGTCCCGGCTATGGGCAAATAGTTAAGCCACAGACTGGGATCAAAATACTACGAAAGTATAAAAATAGGTTTCAATACTAGAAATAATTTGTAAAAAATTATTACCAGCAATTCGTTTTTTGCAAAAAAATCAATTACTAGCTATACATTTTTGAAGAAAAATATTCCCCGAAATAGATTCATGAAGGAAAAAAATATTCCCAGAAATAGATTTTTGATGGAAAAAAATATTACCAGCAATACATTTAAAAAATTACCAGAAATAAAAATTATCGGCATTAAATATCACATTGAGGTTGATATGCCATAAAACAAGCCAAACCAAATCTAGTTTAATATAAATGATAAGCGTACAGGTGTTGCAATCTTCCCCGCTCTATAAATTCCTATTGGGTACGAGCAATTACATTTGTAAATGTTTATGAGAATAAAATCAATAGGTAACTGATTAGTCTTGTTAAACTGGGTTTGTATCTTTTGGCGGGGAGCCTTGTATGTTCCTTTTATTATTTCCCTCTCTTTTGTTAATTTCTTCTGTTCGCTGCTTGACTGTCGAACAATTGATCTTTCTCCAACCCATTCATACATTCATAATACGAAAGCTTGAAATTATTGCATATATTCAGAGATACGGTTAGGTATTTTGGTAGATAAGAATTTATAAAATACTGCCTTTTACCCTGAAAAAATAATTTTCTTCGGCTTCTGGCATCGGCGGTTAGTACTGCAAATCAAACCCATGGACGCAATGTCGCAAGTATAATGCTACTATGACGCTGTTTTTATGCCCAGATAATCCCCTCCTTTAGTGTCAACACCTTAGACCTTTATGGCGAAGGGCCACCTTGCTACGTTCACAGGATTGAATCAATACCATTCCTTTATTCAAGAAGGATATTCTACTTGGAAAATTTTCGTCCAAAGAACCAATTCTCAGTGGAACAGTTTCCCCGTATGTGTGGTACCCTGAACACAACTAAATTAAGCTCAAGTTTAGGGCCAATCATTATCTATCCTCGTAATCTTCATTTTCTTCTACTTCCTCATTCGCTCATATCACACGCCTCATTCGCTCATATCACACGCCTCATTCGCTCATATCACACGCCTCATTCGCTCATATCACACGCCTCATTCGCTCATATCACACGCCTCATTCGCTTATATCACACGCCTCATTCGCTCATATCACACGCCTCATTCAGTGGCATTATATATTGAGTGGTTCTTGGGCTTTGTACTTCCTTATATGCCATGAGTGATACATGCTTGGGCGATCATATATCACCTTTCCAGTCATGATTGACTTAGAAGAATTTCAGTAGCAGGTTACTGTTGCTTCCTGAAGTAGGATGCTAACCAAGGCTATAGGATCCAGTCTGCCCTACTATTTAACCTATAGCTGGGTGCAGGAGAGATGGATTCATGCCTTTCCCAAGTGTATTTGCATGTCAGGTAATTTAATGACTAATTTGAACTTGGCGTTCCATTTTAGATTTCTAATTCTAAAGCTGCTATCCATTACACCAACCATACAAGAATAGAAGAGAACATGTTGTGCTGACCCCCACTTCACATCGGCCACACCTACATCACCCACCATCATTTACTGGATGGCACAGAATCCCCAATATGTACTGCATGCCAAAAAAGATTCACAGTTAAACATATACTGCTTGAGTGTACAAACTTAAATCAAGTGCGGAAACAAATTACCAAATAAGTAATTTGAAGAAATTCTTTATGAAAATAACGCCATCTAGGATACTAGCTTTTATAAAAGCAATTGGAATGTATTCAAAAATATGAGTGGCCGAATGCTACTGCATGCATATAGATGTTTGTGTGTATATATATATATTCTACTAAATCCATCCAAAACAATATCGGCATTAAATGACCAAGTGAGGTTGATATACCGTAAAACAAAATAACCATCCAACCAGAATTACACCACCTATACATCTAAGCTTATAGTACCTGGTATTCCCAAGCAGTCACCTATCTATGTACTGAGTACTTGCTTAACATCAGTGATTCGACGGGAACCGTGTTTCAATGCAGTGGCGGCGAGAGTAGGGTGACAGCCGGCATAAATGTGCCGGCCTTCGAAACTCAAGGGGCCTCATGAAAATATTTTTTTTTTTTTTTTTTTTTTAGGTATTGAGCTTCTTTATAAATAAGTAGAGAACAAAATTACGAATTGGTATTTTATTGAAAAGAAGAAATACACTAAAACTACTTCCAAAGTAGCTTAGAAGTGCATTTTTCGAACCTTCATTGAAGCAAAATGCGCGAAGAATTCCTCAAAGGCTAACTCTCGTGCCAAATCACATTTGATCACAAAGGTTGCCAAGTAAACCACGCTCTTTAAAAAAAATCTTGTAAGACACGCTAGATCGAGTTTGTTTGTCAAAGCATCTCCTTTTCCGACAGGTGGGGAGGGAATTTCAAAATAATCTGAGTGCCAGACCTCAAATTCTCTTTGGTATTATTTCAGTGTGATATCGCTATAAGCAGATTATCTTTAGCAAAAAAACTATCACATCCATACCCAGTAGCAGGTAGATCTGTTCGAACATATCTTAATAATCAGCCACTGAAGGAAAATTGTAAATATATTATGTATTTTCGATATTTCATATAGCTGTTAGATAAAAAGTATATGAAATGTTTAATTGAACTATTTTTTTTTCTTTTTACTGATTTCTACAAATTTTCCTGTATCTGAAGATTCTTATCACCTAACGCTAAGTAGCCCAAAAGAATACCAGTGTAACATCTCTGTATATCCACCAGCAAAGAATATATCAAATATATATTCTAGGCTAGGATGATTTCGACCCAGAGAATGTCATCCAAGACCTGTTTCTATACCGGATATAACATTGACCACGCTAGAATATACGCCCTTAAAACTACACTTGCTTTTCCCATCTAATGTAAAATGTAAATTATGATATTTACAGATGATAATCGTGGAGAACATGCATCAGGCAGTATGATAAGTTCGAAGAAATTCCTTGTGTGTATTCTGTAACCCTTATTTATTCTGTTTGAGTATTGATTTTGACAAGCCAATACCTATCTTTGGTCGAATTAGTTATTAGTTTGTAGACTATAGCTATTACCTAATATTCTTCTGCATAAGAAAGAACCGTCCAGGGTAAGAGATAAACTACGTCCAACAGCAAGGCCTCTGATCAGGAGGTTTTGAGGAGCGTGGAACCACCTCTTAATTGCTGGTGTTCCCAGTTCCACCCTGACCCGGGGTGGTAGCACCTGTTAGGGTCCAAGCTACGGGCAAATAGTTTACTCCGAAACTGAGGTAAAAAGCATTATGAAAGTGTAAAACCAGGAATGCATTTTTGAAAAACAAATATTACCAGCAATACATTTTTGAAAAAAAAAGAAAAATATCAGCGATACATATTTGAAAGAAAATTATTACCAGAAATAGAATTTTTGAAGGCAAAATATTACCAGAAATAGATTTAGAAAAATATTACCAACAATAAAAATTTTGTCGGCATTAAATAACCCATTGACGTTGATATGCCGTAAAACCAAACCAAACATAAGAAAGAGATTGATACCCATAGTAAAAATCGTTATAAACAAGCCAGGTGGGTATATTTCAGACTAAACTATTTTACACCCGTTTATATTTCTGAAATGAGGTATTGTAACTATTTACACTGTTTACATCGTTCGGACTGTTGTCCCCATCATTATTGCCATATTCACGACGTTTCGGCTGTTGTAGAAGGTCGGAATATGGCAATAAATAACCTTCTTCAGGTGATATACGTTGGAATTTAGAGCTGAACCCTTTATCTTAGTCCACGGGGTTAGATTTTTCACGTGCCATGCCTTTTTTGGATATTTTGGTTTCAGTTATCTCCCTTCAGTAACTCAACTCTCCAAGTTTTTGTTCCCTCTGCTGTCTCCAGTTATTGAACGCACAACTTTTGTTGGATTATTCGATTAATGCTCTTATCCAGTGGGCAGGAGTCCTTATTTTATATCCCTAGGTACGAAGTAAACTAGCCCTCAGTAATACCCTGAGGATTATTATAGACAGGGTTAAACTCGCGATGATTGTTAACCAGGACTACTACACTGGATTCCATAAACTATATATAACCAAAAAATGGTAAAATACCACGGTAGCTAACATACACAGACATAGTCTTTGGGTAGCGGCTAACAAGAAGGTCAGGTGATGAGATGATTAGTTATTCGATTAGTTATTCGGCTAATCAACTGATCATCTGTACAATTTATCGGTTTGTCTGTATAATGACCGGTCAATTTACTGGTTTTTCGTTGGTGAAATCGATCCCTTCAATAACTGATTTGCTGACGATTAGATGTCAGCTGCTTTGGTTGTCTTCTGGCCAACCGGCATAGTCGGTTGATTGTTCAGATAACTCTGAGTGCATGGCGTTTTCAGCAATGAAGAATGTTGCTCTGTTATTCCAGTGATCAGTGCAATATTCGATATTTTGAAATTTTAATAGTGTGTGACTGTGCAATCACCGTCTATCTAACCATCCAGATTCATATTTATCCATCCTAATTTTATATACAAGATATCTAAATATTGTCTTATAGAGTGTAGCACAATTAATATGGGGTTAATAATATTACACTAGAAAAACGTTAGCTAATTATATATATATATATATATATATATATATATATATATATATATAATTTCTCCCATCGCAAATCTTAGCTAAATATGACTTTAACTTTCACATTTTAAAGATATATACATGCTTCCTATTATGTTGATGCAACGACCAAAGTTGGTCGAAGAACCTAACGGTCTCTTGTTCATCACCAAACAACGGAAAGGTATTATTCACATATCGATAATACAATGAATAGAATGTTTTGATATTGTTTGCATTTTTCTTCTGTGGATTGTGTAGGCTTTGCGTTTGGCATTACGCAGGAAACAATTAGTGTATTGGAGGGATTAGAAGGTGCTTTCGGTGTATTTCTCTCCTTCGCAGGAATTGGCGTGTTACATATTCTAGGGGCTCACAGAATAAAAATACAAACATCCACAAACAATATAACTCCCAACAACCATAACAAAATTAGACACATACTACCTACTAACTCCATAACAGCCACCATGGAAAAAAAAACTTGTCCAAACTTGACATAAAATTATTTAACAGCGCCTCTAAAATAATGAGACGTCCAAGATTTTTGTATTTTTATTCTGTTGGCTGAAATTTCATTGGCTGACTAGGGAGGAGCGATTATTGAGCTGCATTAATTTCAACTATTCTTATTAATAACTAACACCTGCTGTTCAAAGAAGACTTCAAAAGTAACTGGTACTGATTTCAGTTGCAAATGGACAAAATTAGACATCGTGGTTTTATCAAGTGCCTGCAGAAAGTGTTTATCCCCTGAGAACAGTCATGCTGATATGGTTGCCATGTTAGGGGTGATGCACCAGCTTTAGCAACAATGCGAAAGTGTACAGCTGATGAAGGAAAAGTTGGTTTTAAGTTTGACACTGCCGTCCCAAGTATAAGGAGGAAGATAAGATTCCTATAGTCTTTCTTAGTCTGTGATGATACGCACACCCGAACCGTACGACCAACTCAAGAAAAAGAAAAGATCCCCCCCCGCCTGCGAGATTGCTCGTTTTATATCAGTTCTAACTGGCTGAAATTTGCATACATTACATTCCGTGACTCATAAATAACAGCCCCCCCCCAAGGACGCTCGTCCTTTAATTGTTAACTTCCAGCACTGTGCAGGCGAAACGCATTCGCGCTCGTTTCGGATTCTAAGGTAGGCCATTTTTCTTTTTCTCCTTGTTCGTTCAACATTTCATTTAGCCAGAAACTGTTGCTATATTTGCGTAAGCGTCCACTATTCTGCTTACATATCACGCATACCACTCGTTGCCTCTTAGAACGGCGAACTGTAGTCAGTTCAGCAGGACCCAAAGACTGCTGCCTTTCAGTTTCGCTACAGCTGAATTTAGGAGAAGGTAGTCTTGAATACCACATGGTGATGTATGATTAGCGACTGACTATAAGTCAAACAGCCAATGCTATTTGCATATCTTGTGAAAGAGTTGAGAATATTCTGCACAATGAAGATGGCATGACGAAGGTTTCAGCTCAGTGGTTGCCACGTCTTCTGACATCAGATTAAGAGCGCACAAGTCTGAGCAGATGCGTCGGGGGGAAAAGCTGCCATTATCTGAGGCATACCGAGCTAGTTTCCTTGAATGTCTCCTAACCCAGGAGTTGTTGGTTTAATAACATTGAGTCAGAGAAAAAAGACAATCTCTGCATAGTGGAAACACCCCTCCTCACCTGCTCCAAACAATGCCAAGGTCGCTTGATCTACAGGAAAATGATGGCCTCCATTTTTGAGGGATGCAAAAGGCATTGTGCTTATTGTCTATCTTACAAAGGGTCACATCATCAATGGAGAGTACTGTACCAATTTGTTGAAGCAGTTACGAAAGTCTGTAAACACCAAGCGCCCAGGAAAACTGACTAAATGGGTCTCATTTCATCAGTACTGTCCTCCAGTAAGTCTTTGGTTTTAATGGCTGTCCGTAACTGTAACTTTAAACTAGTTGATCACCCTTCCTAGTCTCCTGTTATGACTACCATCTGTTTCTAAACGTTAAAACGATTTTGCTTGGAACCAGTATCATAGTGATGATGTGATATCTACTAGAAATGACTTTTATGCTAAACTGGGTGAACAGTCTCTTTTGGACAGTCATGTGTCAGTTTACCTGGAAGTAAACAATGAAGTTATTAATAAGATTTGAAATTAATGCATGCAAAATTTTACAGCTTTAGTCTTAATTCAAAATCACCTTACGAAATTTTTATCCCACCCTCGTAGTTAGCAGCAAACAAGATGGCAACAACAGAACTGAGTCAGAAATATGCAAAACAAACTGCACATTGATGTACATCAGTAGAACATCGAGAAACTTCAAAAAGATTATATGAACACCGCAGAGATATTCTGATAACGATCAGACCAGAATAGAACAGAAGTAAATGCATTGCGAGTGTGCTAATCTCACAGTACTCAACAACAAATCTTAGACCAGGACCCTACATTATACTAACGATCATTGCAAAGACAATAATAGTACAATGCGGGATACGAGCTAGTAGAGAGAAAAAATAAAACAAAGATCTATTTACACACACACACACACACATATATATATATATATATATATATATATATATATATATATATATATATATCAACAAACTAGGCATTCCAATATTACATATATCAGGGAAAACAGCGCACTTAACAAATTTAAAAAAAAAAGACAAATGGCGGAAGTTCATGAAAGTAGAATTAGATGAGTTAACAAGCATATTTTGTTTGAGCAAATTTCAATGCTCAATCTGGACATTTAAACTCAGGAAAGCAGCCAGGAATAAATGCATGACGCAATTATATGATTATTGCTCAGTTGAATATCAAGAGAAAAATAGAAGGTTTGTTTATATTTATTTCCGAGTTTTTAATTTTCAATTTTTTGAATGAAAGGAAAGTACTTGAAGAATTCTTTAATGGTTCAAAAAGACATAAGTGGACATTTTATTTTTTATATTGGCCTTTTGCTCTTCATTGTCAAGGCCGAAAGCATTTGTAGCCTTGTCTAGACGGTTGACTATTTTAACCAATGCGATACGTGAGTTTATTTTCCTCCATAGATATGTGAACGATGACAGTAGAATTAACAACCATGGAGATGGAATTAATAGAGAATTAATGAACCTCTAGTTGTTTGTATTGCTCTCTGAATTATTTGGATCCACGTTGGCGGGTAAAGAAATTTAGTCTTTTTAAAGCTGATACTGAAAGCTTTTTCGTTTTAACAAACTTCTGATATTGTTCATTAGACGTTGCAATGGCAAAAAGAGGTTACTTATCATTGTTCTTGAGACAAATGTTTTCGCTTTAGAACATTGGGGATTGAAGAGGCCAGCATTGTGGAAGTGTGCACCTAACTCAAGATCGCCATGACCAGTGGAGAGCATGATAGGAAAGCGTAAAAACAACTGAGACCATGACACAATTTTGGTGACACTGGAAAACTCGAATTTATATATATATATATATATATATATATATATATATATATATATATATATATATATATATATATTAATAGAAAATTAGCTGATTCAGGCTATATTCAGCACTCCGACTCCAGAGTTTCGGAGACGAAACTTTTTGTAATCGCTCGGTCCACTCGTCAAGAGCTTTCAGCTGGCAAACGAATGACGAGAAGCAAAATTGGGTTTATGATATCTACCGATGCATTTGCGACCTACCGTAAATAACTATGCACTCTACCAAGCAACCCACTTACGACCAACAGCAATTAATTCCTCAAACCACATAGTGTTATTTGTACCTAAAGAGTGGGGTATTTATCTAATTTGTATTCATAAAGGTAATTCCGTTACAAAATAAACAAGCTAATGTCAGATAAAATAATTACAACTGAAGATAAAGCGATGTTCTTTTTAAGAGTTAGGGGTTTTTAACATGTTTCATACTTCCAACAGTTGGTAATTATCCTACTGTCAGATGTCCAGAAATTGCTGTCGCTTTCTGTCAGCAATACGCCTAGTCTCGCCGAAGCCTAGAAGAGCAGTGCCCTCCCACGTCCACTCGCCAGGTTTTTAATGGGTAGCGTTGTTCTCTTATGCAAATAAGTCTGCTGCATAAAAATGGCAGTAGGTGTACGCACGCGCGACCGACTCTCAGAGAATGGTTCGACACGCGAGGCAGCGAATTCGCTTTGCTCCTGGTAAGTCACTGTCACTTCTATTACACCTACCATAGTAGAAAATCGATGGTAGATATAATACTATAGTAGCATCGAAAATTGAATACTTCAAATGGAGAAGCTATAACTGTCTTCAACTTTCGAAACTTTACTGCACTGGTAAGAGAGGTCAATTGCATCACCTGTCCATGCATCTATAGTGATTTTCTAAGCGCATCTTAGATGTGGCACTAGGTCGAAATTATGAGGCACCCAGTGATGATTGAACTCACTACTCAGTCGTAAGGGTTCTCGCAAGTTTGCTAACTATTACACCACGCCCAGTTGCCGTGCATGTATGTACAACTGTAGAAAGAAATATACATCTATATTGTGGAAAATAGACATGTGCTTATACAACGATTCCTGTCTCTGTAAATTTATGAAACTTTATTTGGCTTGGTTTAGGGCAGATGTAGTTACACCTTTTCCCATAAATGCTACCGGACGGAATTCTAACCAAAGTAAAAGCAATTTTTTTTTTTTAATGTAAGCAGGTCCCCTGAAACGAAAAAGATTGTCGTAACTCATTTGTTTTTGCCTATACTCGGCAGAACAACAAGCTGAAAGTTACAAGAAGCAGATAAGCTACTTGTCGAGATCGAATTTGAAAACAATCCCTCCCCCAACGTTACTCAAATATACAGCGTACCCAGTAAAAATTTGACATTTCACAATCAAATAATTTTGGCAATTCTTGTTGAAATAACTTCAAATTTGCACAGAATGTATAGAAACAGATCAAGATTTTTATTTACTGAAAGGGGACAGTACGTGCTTATCTCGATGAGTATCTGCCAGAGAGATGAATCGGGCGTGGTGGAGATGAAGACAGGTTTCTGATGAAATGGCCGCCGCGATCACCGGACCTGTGTCCGTGTGATTTCTTTTTATGGGGATATATGAAGGGACTGGTCTATGTCCCCCACCTTTTCCTGCTAGCATTGATGAACTCAGGAAGAAAATTACTTCCGCAATGGATACAGTTACCGGAGACATACTACAGCGTGTTTGGCAAGAGCTTAACTACCAACATGGCGTGTGCCGTGTCACAGGCGGTGCATATATTGAACACTTATGAAATCGGTCTCATAATAAACTTACGATATTCAACACCTGAACTGTTCAATTTCATTGTAAAATGATTTCAATTACGGGGGACATTATTTTCAGTTATATCGACTCGAATTCAAACGTGTAGGAAGTCACATATTTCATATTCTACAGATATTTTTTTATGTGTTGTGTCACTTCAGGAAGTGGGCGATCATGGCTTTTACAACTTCCGGTCTTTGGTTGTTCCAAGTAACTTTTCACTATTTTCCATCCCTGTTCGGATTTCCATTCACATAAACTCGTTAAGTAGGTCCTGATGAGCTTTTCTCTTTGGTACCTCGATTTCATTAGTTTAAGCATTCAGAGTACAGAATGTGAGACAATGACATCTGAAGGTGCATTGGAATAGCCAAAGAGGCGTTCCAAAACCTAAGGAAACGGGAAAATTTTGTTACAAAAGTGTACTGAACTGTTACGTAATATATGTTCTCTTATGTAGCAGTGAATGCTGGACAAGCTTGTTAAAGATGAAGAAAAGACTTGAAGCAACTGAAATGTTTTTACAGAAGGATGCTGAGGATACTATGGACCAAATCTGTGAGCAACGACGAAGTTGGAAACAAAAAACTTATACTTAGCATCAGAGACGTTTGAAATTTCTAGAGTACATTATGAAAAAAGAAAGACTGGAAAATTTACTCACAGAACAAATCAAATGCAAGTGGGACAGGAAAACAAAATATAGCATACTTAATGAGCTTGAGTAAATAGATGACGACACAAGGTTTAAGAGAAATAAAAGACAATTAAGAACTACAAAGGGCAGGAAATTGTGGAGAGCCATGATCTCTTACGTCTTGAGGACACGCTACATAAAAAAGACGAGATTTCATAATTTTACTGTTATTTTTACTGTAAGTTATACCCTAATAATTTCTTCACTCGCACTTCTTGCCTGTGGAACTCTCCTTTCCTGTCAATTACAATCTTAAAAGATTTAAATGCAGTATCAATCGTTATCTTCTCATCTCATTCTCTTATTTTTATGGTCTTTTATCCTCAGTAACTTTTTCCAAGTTTCCGTCACTCACAATCAGCACCCTTGTCCTTGGTATGAATTGATTTTTTAAAAAAATACTCTCAAGATGTTAATATTTAGTCTAAGTAGTTAAGATTTCATAACATTTCAGCGCTGAATCTGCGAGGTTCACTTCTCTGATTGAAAAATACTATGAAATTACCAGACTTGTCTGCCAGAGAAAGTTGGCTAACAACCGCTCGATGGTGATACAAAAATCATTATCTAGAAAAAGACGGCAAAAGTTTCATTCTATTTGCTTTTTTCTTTTTACGCACAGTACGTTTTAAAGACGCGACAAATGGTATCGAGTAAAAAGAAAAATAATACAGGAAGCAAACACACGAAGCTTACTTGACTACACACTAAACTAACAAAAACCTTTTTTAAAAATATCTCTCTCGCACTATTTGACAGAAACTTCGTACGGACGTTCGAAAAAACACCATTCAAAGTACACTTTCATTCTCTGCTTTTTTATATTTAGTTTGCTCAGGCAATAAAATATACCTTTAGCTGTATGTAATTGTTTGTATATTAATTTTTATCATGTTTCGGGAAACCGCAGCACACCCACGATATTACCAACCCAAGCCTCATCAATAATTTAACCCATAGGTACAAGTTTGTCTCTCTAGATCAATTAGAGTAGTGAGTTCGATCCTCACTGGGTACACCGTACTTTCGTGTCACATCTAAGCTACGCTTAGAAAATCGCCATAGGTACAAGTAGTTTACAGTTTATTTTACTAATACTTGAAATAGTAAGATACAAATTTTGGGGGTAAGGAGTTATCATTATATACACTATTTATATTCGGACTATTGTCCTCATCTTTGTTATCATCACAAAGTTTCAGCAGTTGTGCCTTCTTCAGGTGTATATCGTTCTAATAGTAACCTACGAGAAATTCTGAATTGAACTCTGTTAAATCTACGGGGGCAGACTGTTTTCATTCCAGTGCTCATGTCTAGGGATATTGACTAGTTGTTTTATTTCGTATTGTTCTATTACTACTCGCCCATTTCCACTGGGTTTAAGTAAACACCCAGGGATTGAACTCAGTGTCACCAAATTCACAAACGAATACTTTTACCCACGAGGCCAGTGTCCTGTACCCACCGCTGTAACTTAACGTCCCTGTGCCTTTTCTATATTTTTATGATAATTGTCCTGATGAACTTCCTCTATGGTCCCCACACGCACTTTCAGATTTGTGGCAAGTTTTCATCATTTTACAGTTCAAATGGCTAGATGTAATCGTAAGTTCTATGTTAACAATTTGTTTCTATCGCATTTCCTGTTTTTTGACCTCTCTTCCGTCTTCTTGCTACTCAGTCAACTTTGATATTCAAAAATTTAAATGCAATGTCAATAATTATCTTCTGTCTTGTTATTTTATTGTCCTCTCTTCTTAATAGTATTTTTTTTATATTCTCTATCACTTACTAACGCCCTTGAGTCTTAGTGGCTTTATTGCTTTCAAGAGTTAAATTTTAAACAAAAAATATCTAAATATCAGCCTTAAACTTATTAAAATTTAACATATTTTAAAGTGAATTTTTGGGTACCACATCGGACATATATGGTATGAGTGATACAATTATGCACCCATTTTTAAAATTGAATACCTTTCGTAAAAATACAAGTTATCTATTTTTTATTCTGTTTCATATAAAACTGGAAATTATCTAAAGTCAACTAAAATATTTAACGTCTTAGTAAAAAGTTCCGTTTTGAATAAAGCCGACCAAAAACACCTTCTGCCTAGACAGACGTCAGCCATTGACACAATCGGTATGAATGTGAAAGATATATTCATTAATTTATGATTAAAAGGTAAATATATCAACGAATGTTATCAAAATAAGATTTGGAGCAGCCCAAAGGTTGAAACTCATGAATGAAATTGAAATAGACGTATATTGACCAGCGCAATTGATAAAAAATAAGGTTTGAAGTAACAAAACTATCGGAGTAAAAATGAAACCTTTACTTTTTAAGAAATCGCTTTGTTTACGATTCAGATACAAAACTGAGAATATATAGGCTTTCGAGAAAATACTGAATGCGAACCAAGGAAAATGGGATAACTACAGAACGAGTGTGCATTCCTTAAGGGGGGCAAATAGAACCTTGCTGGGTTTTGATGCTCACTGTGGCAGAGTAGTCTAAAGCACATTTTAGGTTTTCTCGAGTGCCTAAACCGATAGCCGTAATAAACACTGTTTAAAATTTAAAAAAAAAACAACAGGGCATCTATTTCTAATAAGGACATCTAACAAAAAGTAACCCTGAAGTAATTGAAATGTCGAATTACAAATGAATTAATTAATGCTCTTGAATATATATTAATAATTAGGCATTTAGGCAGCAATCTTTCTTTTATACATGTTTTATTGAAGACTATTGACAAGGCACTCCGAATAAGCTTTTATTATTAAACGTGTCTTCCATTCGTACAGGTGATTGGCTTTCTGGATATATTGTGTAAAAAGTCCCCAAACCGACTGTAGATCCGAACGCTTTCGGCTAACCTATGAGCCATTATTAAGGACGTTTTTTGGTTTATATTTTCTTATATATAGGGATAGGATTTTTTTTTATTTCCGAACACGGTTAACATGTTGTGGTCGTGTTCATAATTGATATTATTGAAAGTTGCTTCATTTTAAGAGCGTTAATTTTTTTTTTTTTTTGCTGTGTAAGACTTTATTGTGGTCGTATTTCCCCACAAGTATGTTGCGAACAATAGTTGGTATGTCTGCGTGTATATTTAAATGAGGCCTAATAGAACTATAATCATATAACTTATTCACTTTGAGCACCTTGACGTGGTGTAATGGTTAGAAAGCTTGTCTTGCTAGATCAATTACGACTGAGTAGGGAGTTCGATCCTCACTGGGTGCCCCATACTTTTGGCCTTGTGCCACATCTAAATCGGGCTTGGAAAATCACTATAACTTATTCACTTTAACAAAAAACCCACATCATCGATAATGACTACTAGATTAGCTGAAAGCGTTCGTATCTACAGATCGTTTGGCAGTTTTTATATATTTTATGTTCAGAAAAGAAATTTGTACGAATGCCAGAAAAAAAATTAAAAGGCCGAATCGCAATGTCTTATCAATCGTCTTCAAGAAGATTAAGATATATTTGTGTGTGTGTGAGAGAGAGAGAGAGTTTTCTGTTTCTTATCGTTCTATATCTGTCTATTTACTGTTGAAACACGGGGGGGTGTAGTTTGTGTTGGTGTCTGTAGATTTGTTATTGCTTATGCTTTGTTTGTCGTAAATCGTTCGCTTCTAAATTTAACAGAACGCTTATATGATGAAACGCCAATTTAATTTTCCTCGCTGTTTAGAAAGTTAATATCTCCGTTTTCTGTGGGTCCTTTTAAGAATTCGTATGTAGAAGTTGGAAATGTATAGTGGGATGTTTTGAATATCCGGTGTTTGTTTCGTGGGGTGACTTTCTTTTCGCTACATTTCAGTTAAAACTTTTTTTTCATAGTAATGAACCGATATAAATAGTTGATTTTTTTCTTTTTTTATGTTCGTAGCTTTGTATTTTAAAAAGATATGATTACTAAATCTACATGTAAGACTAACAGTGGGTAAGTGAATGTCAAAATGAAAAAGTCTTTGTGATGCGTTTCGTTCCATGAATGAACTTCTTCAGACTAATAATGATTTTATTGATTTAGCAAGTCTTAAATTGGATGGGGATAAATACGACAGACTCCGAGTGCAGATTTACATTAAAAACGTTCAAGTTACAGAAAATATCAGCTTTAAATTAATTTAAATGTTGACGTTCGATGTATCTTATTTGTCTGAGCCAATCTCGGTCAGGTTCTTACTCCTCTACTTTTATATTTTTATCGCTATTTTTAATAACCCAATCTATATAAGCTTTTTTAAAAACCGATTTCACCCCAAGCAAGGTAGTAAAGCCACCAAGACACAGAGTTACTGAGTGTGGAAAAAATAGAAAACAGAAAATTTACTAAAGAACAAGAACAAAAGATTAATTAGGATGAAGTAGAAAGCGATTGACTTTACATTTAAATTTTTGAAGATGAATGTGTTAACTGGAAAGCATCGAGTTCCACAAGTGAGAAGTACAAGAAAGGAAACCGTCAGCATAGAACTTACGGTTATATCTAATCACCTCAACTCTAAATCGTTGAGACCTTGTTGGCAGACTAGCACTACGCTTAAATTCATGAAGTCTAGGTACCATGCTGAAGAGTTCTTCCGAATAGTTGCCATGAAAGAATTTATCGAAAAGTCACAGGGAAACAACTTTAAGGGCGTGCGAAAGTGACTGAAGCCGAGGCACCAGATCAGAGCTTATAATAAGGCTGATTCTTGTTTGGATTTTATCAAGAATGTCTAGATATATGAGATGTGGCCGTAATATTCTAAGCTTAGACAAATAGTAGACTTACAGATCATACCAGCAGAGAAGGCGCAACGATTCTTTAACCTGGAGGTTTGCATCACCCATGCTGATGGAAAGCAGAAAGCAAATATTCAAACATTAGATGGAACATAAAAGTATCCAATAGGGAAGTCCAAGTCTTTGATATATATATATATATACACACACACATAATCACTGTTTTCGCTGTATTGCAGCTCCTCAGTGTGGCTAGAAGTTCGATTGCTTCAAGCCGAGATCGAAACCTGACTGATTTTACATCAGTCAGATATCTTACCCCTAGGCCATTGTCGCAAGAAAACGAATTTTAACGTTTTTCTCTATATAAAATACGCCAGATTCGGCTCGGAGCACTCAATTCATACTTGAAGAGGAATGTTTAATAGCAGTAGGAGCTGCTGTTTTTTTAAACCCCAGTTTTTGAATATATAGAGAGCTATATATATATATATATTTATATATATATATATATATATATATATATATATATAAATAATGTGTGTGTGTGTGTATGGAGAGAGAGAGCATACATAGGCAAGAATCCTTCATTTAAATATGGTTTATTCAATTGAATATATATGCCGTATGATGAGCTTCGCCTAGTGTCGAATAAACCATTCGATGTCAGGTAGGGGTACCGCTGGTGGTTTAATAAATGCCGGTTCGGAATGGGAAATCGAAGAGCCTTGTTCGAATTCCAGTCAGAATCGTTAGATTTTGGATTAAGAATCACACTATCTATTACTCCACCACATCTACATATAATGCAGTTGCAGAACTTGTAGATGGGCAAGATAACTTAATGGAGCCCAATCATCTCGGTTTGAATTTTCTTTCCCTTCTCCACCCAAGGCTATAGAGCCAATTCTGTCATGCTACTCGACCCATAATTGGTATTAGCACGTAAGTAAGTGAATGTAATGGATCCGACTGGAATTCGAAATCTGCTCTCTAATTCCTCAAACCGAGCCTATATTCATTACTTCACCGTGCTTCCTTACGTTATATTCAGTTACGCGGAAATTCATTTACCTTTGGAAAACGTATAAAACCATTTCTCCAATAGATACGCGTTAAATAGTAGAACTTATATCTGAAAAAAAAATCATAGTTATTCGCAATAACTGTTTAACGCAATGTTCACTAGCAAAAAAAGAAAGAATTATTCTTACAATTTAAAATAACTGTCGGCTATACATGACCCACAAATGGGTCGATAAACCGTAAGAAAAAAAGATGTCCAGTGAAATTTGCCGAATTGATGTGTAATGTTCCGAGTAACTCCATCCATCATTGCACATTTTCACCTGACACCAAACAATTTATTCGACACCAGGCGATTTTTGTCGAACGTCTAAACGCTAAGATATTCCTTGCCCGTTCGAGACAATATATATGATAAAATTGTAATTTTAAGGTATGCTATATCTATGGGTTAAAGTGCTCATTATCAGGGACAGAGCGTATGTAAATGCAAAAAGTGTACACTGAGGTCAACACCCCAAGGCGACAATATCTTTCATGTTTAAACGCAATCTTAACAAGAACTACAGCGTCTTTGATAAATATCAAGTTAAAACCAAAACGATAGAGAACTAGAAAGGATTATTTTAAAAATAGACATAAAATGTCGATATTATTTAATAAAACATGCTTGAATGACGATATGCTGCCTATCAATCAATCTCTCATATATATATATATATATATATATATATATATATATATATATATATATATATATATATATATATGTGTGTGTGTGTTTTTCTTAAAACATCTATCAAAGTAACTCCATTCCTAAGAGACTTTTACTCTTCCCTTCCATAATAGCCAAGTATTCTTCTGTTCGTAAATTCGTTTTACATTTACAGGACGGAATTGGGTGTTCCTTGACATCTTCTTTAATACCATGTTTCTTCAAATCTCGACAGCATTCTTTATATATATATATATATATATATATATATATATATTATATATATATATATATATATTTGAATTTAAAAGGGCTAGAATAACAAATGTAAGAAAGTGTCCTTATTTCCCTAAGAATTATTGCAATTTACCTATATATATAAGAAATGTATCTCTTATTTATATATAAGAATTCATTTAATTTAAATATATATATATATATATATATATATATATATATATATATATATATATAAATTATATATAATGAATTTTAGGGAAATAAGGACACTTTCTTACATTTGTTATTCTAGCCCCTTTTAAATTCAAAGTCCCTCTCCTCGACTGGCTGTCACCCAAGGCTAGACATACCAGCCTACCTAGCTATTGAAAACATAGTTTGGTGGGAAAGATTAGACAGATTCATACTTTCTTATCTGGGAATTTCGATGATGATTTGGAAATTATAGTGTAGTTATATCCTACTTAATTTTCACGGTTTGGATTTCAGTTTTTCTTCTTTTAGATCGGTTGCCTCGCAAGACTAGACGGCACTCTCTAATCTGGTTTTCATCAGGGATTTTTTGCAAAAGTGAACGGGAATATCTTTCCTGGAATACGAACTCGGTTCATCGATTCCACTTCCAGCGCTGATAGCAGCTACACTACATACATATCATTTCCTTGATAAATACAGCTGATACTAGGAGATTTTTCCTCTTGGTTGTACTACGCATTCACGCTTCAAAAGATGACTGAAATATTCCTCGTGTCTGCGGCGTATGCAAAAGAGGCAGAACCGATCTATTTTCTGGTTCATAATATATTCACAACGTTTCGGCCGTTATACGCTCGGGCCTTCAACTGATATATGTTGAAATTTCGAACCGAACCCTTTATTCTGTATAGGTGGGTAGATTGTTCCAGTTTCACGTGTCATACCTATTCTGGACATTCCAGTTTCATTTATTTCCCTTGAGTAAGTTTTTGTTCACCTCTGCTGTGTCCAGGCATTGAAATCACAATTCTTTGGGTCAAGTCACTGAATTACTTCAAACAACGCTTTTATCCACTCGGCCATGTCTCTTTAGGGTTGGGTTCGAAATTCTAACATATATCACCTGAAGAAGACCGGGGCGTATAACGGCCGAAACGTCGTGAATATGACATTAAAGACGAGGACAACAGTCGGAACAATGTAAATAGTATAAATAAAACTTTATATAATTTCTGAATTATGTGAAGCTATCGTTAGATCCTTCAATCTTTTTGTTGGCACCACAAAGATGAATCACACTGAAATGGTGGGAATCTAAACTGCGACACAATTTTCCGAGAAGCCATTAACTTTACGAATGTTTTCAATCAACTACAAAAGTACACATACCATTTGTTATGGTGGCATGACGACATCAAACGAGCTAAATTAATTAAAAAGGTTATAAACTGTCATATAGCGTTTCAGTCGAGTGACGAGTCTCTCTCTCTCTCTCTCTCTCTCTCTCTCTCTCTCTCGAAAATCTTTGGGGATATAGAGATTTAGAAAGAGAATCACAGAATCAACAGAGTTTATTCGACGCGCAAGAAAAGGTTTTCAAACCATTCCCGCGGTCTGGACTTCATAGGACCTCGAACTTGATGGCCACTGATTTAACGATTGTCGCTTGTCTCAACACCGTTTCATCACTCATTAATAAAAACAGAAAATCGATATCTGTACAACCTACTGCCCTTCTTGAAAAGACAACGCCATCAGTTAATACTACTATATTGGTATCGCATATTTCCTATTCAATTTTACTACGTAACTAGATGAAAGCCGTTTTTGTCATGTTCATCTCGACAATCATCTACAAATGGATATCAGATATTTCCGCTACCTTAACTATAAAATGGTGAACAACGTCAGTTATGTAACGTCCCCTTTTTGAAAAGTGCGCCTTTTGTTCGTTTTATCCTCCACACAACGCTGTATTGCGGTTTACTTCCAGACGAAAATCTATTGTTCTGTTCTTAGCAAACACGCGTCAGCGAATGTTAAATTTGTTAAGAAATGAGGGCTTTCCACATTTATCTATCGAGATATATGTATGTCTCTCTCTTGCATTCAAAGTTGTAAAATTAAGATCGGTTGCCATTGTCATGTTACAGAAAATGTTTTAATTAATAATTTATTCTTTAAGTTTAGTATCAATAATAATTAACAATTGTTAATAACTTTATACTGAAATATAGCTGCTGTCTTTTGATATGCTGTCTACTTTAACGTAAAAATTCATTTCCTTGAAGATGAGCGATGATGGATGGATTATATCTATGGAAAATCGTTACATACACTGGAATCATATATTCGTTGTCTTTACGTACATATATTGCACTATTGTCCTCATCTTTGTTATTATCATGGCGTTTCGGCCATCGTGCCGCCCTGCTTTCTTCATGTCTGTTGATACGGGTACCAGACTGGGAATTTTGAGGTGTGCTTGTTCTGGTGTCAAAGTAGGTGCCTCCATGAGATCGCTAAAAAAGAGCATAGCATGACGAAAAAGACGACAGACTTGACAAAAACAAAACTTTATTGTCTAAATGTTTGTTATTATTGAGGAAAGATCAAAGTATTTGTGGGGGTACTTTTTTACATTTTTTTAATCGTTCCTAGGACGTGCAAAATTTTCGTTAAAAATCTTTTTTTTTTTTTTTTTTTTTTTTTTTTCATGTCAACCATTTTTTTCCATTTTATAAAAAATGAAAATCTCAGTTTGAAATTCTTTTAAAAATCAATTATCATTTTTTTCAAAACTTATTTTAAGAATATCAGAAATTGTAATGTTTATTTAAAATATTTTGAAACAAGCCTTAGTTTCTGCGCCGAAAAGCTTTAGTTTGAAAATAAACAAAACAGGTTATAACATTTCGCGTCACTTGACAGGTGACGAAAGACATTTTCATGACGTATTGATAGCTTACTCGAGGATAATTTATTCTACGGACGGAGAGAAGTGAAATTATGTAGATTTAAGTGAACAAATTATTTACCTCGTTATTTTTAAGGAAAACTTTCAGCGCTCTATTTTTTTTTTTTTTTTTTGTACTTAGCTTTCACCTTTACGTTTACGATGCTTTATAGAATATATATTATAAAGAAATTAAAATAAGACTGTTGAGAGTGAGATTAAATTTCATAAAATTGAAATAAGACGACTCACTGAAAAGCAACTTCACAAAATTGAATTTTCAATGGAATATGTAAATGAAATAAATGGTACTTTTAAAATATAGTAATGTTGCTGCTGAAAATGGCTTAGGATGATCAATTTTTTTTAATTAGTAAAAACGCTAATTCAAAATGCTCCACATGTGTTTCGCACGAAGAATTTGCAATAATGAAATGGACGTTCAGCGGAGAACGTTTACACTCAAGCCACGTGACGTTTTATTGCTTGTGACCTTCCATATTTTTAATTACAGCCATTTTAATGATTTTGTATGAACACAAAATTATTTCTTAATTACTGCAGGTTTTCTGATTGGACGAAGTGATACAATTTACAAAGCGATAAAAAATGCTATCTCATAAGCACATTTACGAAAGTGAATGCGGCTTTCAACTAATTTTATAATATTTTAACAACTTAAATGTAAAAATCTAAAATAATTAAAGAAATAACAAATAAGTGTATTAAAAATTCATTTTTCATCGAAAAAGTTTTTGCTTTCAGAAAATATTGTCCATATTCATAAAAACAACTAAAAGCAATAAATAATATAGCAATAAAATAATATTTTTGTTTTGAGTTTTGTATGTTACAGTTCAGGGCTAATTTTCAGGTAGAGGGGGTCCAATTAAAAAAAAAAATGATTTGCTTTCCTCAAAGCCTAATGCTTTTAACTAATATAATGACTAAAGTGAATGCGATTGAATTTCTAGAGTTTTCATAAAATTAGATGGGGGTGTTAATAAATATAAAAAAATATTTCTGCCATGACTTTAATAAAAAAAAACATTTATAATAATTCTGATCATCTGTGAATAGTTTCTGAAAGTTTCCTTAACATCCGACAATTATTTTGCAAGATTTTCCAAATTAATGTCTGTCATACAAGAAAAAAGTGCTAAAAATTGTCTGTTATTTTACTAGTTCCGGAGATACAAAGAGAAGCGAGGTTTGTTTAGTCAACATTTAGAATTTCTAAAAAGGAAATTTTTTAAAATTAAAAAAAAAAAAAAAAATCTTTGGTCTTTCCTCTTAATAAAACACATTTAGTCAATAACATTTTGCTTTCGTCAAGTTTGGCGTCTTTTTCATCATGCTATACTCCTTTTTTTTTTCTTTTTTTTTTTTAGCGATCTCATGGTACCTATGTCAAAGTCTATCTGTTATAATAGTTGTCGCCGTGCGAATAAGACAGAACAACGGGATTCATTACGACAAAACACTTTGTTTACACATCTCTAGAATGATTTGTTTGTTTAACGGCATATCAACTCCTTATGGGTCATTTGATACAGAAGTTTAATTTTCTTGGAAGCTTTGAAGTAATAAAATATGGCGTTCTGCTTTCACAGTTGAACACATGGTAGATAATACTCCGCTTTTGTACGGACATAATTATTGGAGGTGGTGGTATGTTTATGTTGTAGTTTTGTTGAAGTAATATTTTGGTTTCGTTGGCTGATATTTATATGGACCATTTAATGCTGAAATCTAAATATTTTGAACGCAATTGTATGCCTTAAACTACAGAAATAATTTATTGTTGGTAACTTTACTATAAAAAGGCATTGTTTGTAATTTTACAACAAATATATATTGTTGACGTTTTTTATATATATAAAAATGTTACTTGTATTTTTACCATAAAAATGTATTTTTATTCTTTCATGGTGTTTTTTCTCTTGCGTAGTTCAGAATGTACCCATAGCTGGGACCCTAACTGGTGCTACTACTCCGGGTTAGGGTGGACTTGGAAACAACAGTATTTAAGAGGTAATTCCACACTCCTCGAAATCTCCAATCTCCCAATCAGAAGGCTTGTTTCCGGATGTAGTTTATCACCATATCCAGGATTATATCTGGAATGAAAAAAGGCTCCCAAAGAATAATACGAATCAATAGAATCTGTAAAATTGCGTTTCACACAGAATCCCAGCAATAAGATAAGCGTGAAACAATTTTCACGATTGTCTCATTGCTGATTCTTTTAGTCTATTTTTTAAAATCCTATATTACAAAAAGTATGTTCAGGTAGCGAAAATGTTGCTGGCGCCTAAAGCCTAATCTGTTGCGTTCACTTTCGCACCTGGTCAGGATTCTAACCATCCTTTTCCCACCCAGTTACCCTGTAAATATGGTAGATAGGGTACCCTAAACTTAGCTAGCAGAAAACCTCATATTACTCTGTTCAAAATCGTAAGTCGGGCAATGGAAAAATCATGACAAATCTCAGATAATGCTGGAAAAGGAACTGTGAAGAGCCTACATCCCGAAGCGACATGGCAGTTTTAATATAAAAGAAAGATGGTATAATGCATAAAAAATTACTCGGCTCGTGCAAGAGATTCTGCAATATTTACAACTCGAAGACAAGGAATGCACTTGACTGTGTACATAAATTTCCTTGAAATGAAAGAATGAATGAACAGATAATACGAAAAGAAAGTTTAAATAGAAGAAAAATGGGTACTACTATAATATATCTATCGAGGCATTTGCAACCTACCGTAAATGACGATGCACTCATTAATGCTGAAAAATGCTCAGGAAAAACAATGAGCTGTTTACTGTTTTTTTTTTTTTTTTTTTTTTAATTATTATTTTATAATTGACATCAAATCAGTTTACAAACATTAAAATAACAATTTGATGAAGTGTTTTGTATAAAAAAAAAAATTGTTACTGATTTTTAATACAAAACCCGTTCACTGTTCACTGCCTTTAACCCTATCCCTAACACCAACCCTAACACCGTTCTGGGTAAGACAATAAACTACGTCCGACAGCAAGTCCTCTGATCAGGAGGTTTTCAGGAGCTTGATACCATTTCTTAATTGCTGGTGTTCCCAGGCCCATCCTGACCCGGGGTGGTAGCACCTGTTAGGGTTCCAGGTATGGGAAAATAGTTAACCCCCAAACTGGGATCAAAACACGATGAAAGTGTAAAAATAGATCTTAATACCAGAAATACTTTTTTGTAAAAAATTATTACCAGCAATACATTTTTGAAAAAAAAAATATTACGAGCAATAACATTTTGTCAGCATTAAATAACCCATTGAGGATGATATGACGTAAAACAAAACAACCTAAACCAAAGCTAACATATTTGCAACAGTTGGTAAATATCACATAGAAAATAAAAAGCAGATATCATACTATAGTAGAAAATGGACGGTAGATGTCATAGTATAGTCGCACCAAAAATGTATAATTCACTGTTAAAACTATTTCCTCTTAAAGTCTCCAAATCATTATTTAAATGTTATATTCCATCAGGATTTAGGCGATCATGTCTCTCCATAGATTATTTTCTATTAGCTGATTTCCTGAGAAGCGCAGGGCGTTACCTGTTGCCATTTCGACGGTTTTGAATTCAGAGTACTCTTATACCAGTGTCTGCTACCCGAACGTTAAATAACTCGGTCTATCTTTTATTATTTAACCTACTGTTAAAATCATAACTCCGGTGAGAAGAGACGTACTCATACCTTTCCCAAGGCTATTAATTCGAAAATGAACCAACGGACCTAACGAAATTTGGCGCGGGCTCGACACTTCCACTTTCCTCGCCGATCAATACTCAATTATCAACATATATAAAACGCCATGTGTATCTGTCTATATCTATCTCTATCTCTATCTATCTCTATCTCTATCTATCTCTATCTCTATCTCTATCTATCTCTATCTCTATCTATCTCTATCTCTATCTATCTCTATCTCTATCTCTATCTATCTCTATCTCTATCTATCTCTATCTCTATCTCTATCTCTATCTCTATCTCTATCTCTATCTATCTCTATCTATCTATCTCTATCTATCTATATCTATCTATCTATATCTATCTCTCTCTATCTATCTATATCTATCTCTCTCTATCTATCTATATCTATCTCTATATATATCAACGAGTGTAAAGCTTTTCACAGAGTACTCGGTAAGATCTGACGCTAAGCATAAGAACTGGACAGTGAGATACTAGACTGAACGCATAAATAATCTGATATTAGATTTCTAGAACAAAGTATTAAACGCCAAGAAATTGTCCATAATATTTGGATAAAATGACTCTAGATATACCTCCAGCTATTCCCCTTTTGCTACGATTCCTTAAAACCATCTTTCGAAATTCATAGCATTCTGATCAGAACCATGAATATTGAAGCATTTATTCAGTGAATTTCTCAATTTGATTCCTTTCCGGTCGATAAATGTTCTCTGAATTATACTTGGATAAGATTTATCCTCAAGTGAAAAAGAATTTTGATAGTTTCAGAGAAGTGACAACCAGGGCACAAAAGCAAAGCCAATCTCAGAAAATAGTATATTTCTCGTGTAAACTTTATTAAGTTTTAATCAACACAACATACAGCAACTGTACTATATATATATTGAGTAGAGCTGCTTTCTCCGCGCCCAACTGGTTTTGAATTCGGCATTGTCCTTCTAACTTGATTGTCAACAAAGGCTAGAGAGCCATTCTATTAGGCCCTATCTGGCAACTGAATGCATCGATCACTGTTAGAATTTGAACTCGCTCCACCAATAAAAATTTATCTGCGCGCGCGAATCCATGAAGCCTAATTGTCTCAGACGAAGATTAGCATAGTAAACCTTATTCTTTTGTATATCATATCTTTCCAGTATCATTGGCGAGTATTAGTCTCCACAGCGTTTTATTTTTGTTACTAGATGAAATGTTTGACTCATTCAATTATGTTCCTTGATCTGGTATCCATCAGTTTAAAATTCGTTCAGCATTTTAGTCACCACCTTCTCTCGCTTTACGTGATTTCAGTATGCACTGTGGGTCTTAAATTTTCCAAACTTTCTTTCCTTATGTGTCCTAAAAATTCAGCTTTCTAATTCTTAGCAGCATTTTTAAAGTATGTTCCATTATATTTAAAATTTCCTCTTTTCTTACACACTCTATCCATTATATTCTCAGCATGAGTCGATGAAACCACATCTGTCGCTTCTATACTCCTGTTTTTCGACTGTCCAGTTTTTACTGCCATATAAGAAATTAGATATTAAATAGTAGTTCAAAAGTATTTTTTACATGATGGCATTTTTCTGTATCTTGATACATTGCTTAGTTTCTGGAAAATATCTTTCGATGTCTGTGTGGCACTTTTCTTCGCCGTTCCTTAACCAAATACTTAAAATTTCACACATACTCGATTTTGTAGTTTTCAATATTTGGCTCGTAACTCGGCCTGTATATTTTTCTGATAATAATTCAGTTTTTTCTTACAAGCTATGTAAAATCTGATACAGAAAATAGAAAAAGTATTTCTTGCCTGTGTAAGTTTGCTTTTTCAATGATGTTCACCCAGTACAAGGCCCGGGAGCCACACGAGATAAGGGATTACAGAGTAAGAGATACAGATTATGTGAGTATATGGGGGAGATTTGAACAGATTACGATTTTAGTGATTAGGGAAGCATCCTCTTGGGTGTTGATTCCACAAACCAGCGGTTCGCGGGAAGAAGCTGCTCGAGTGGAACTTAGGTCTTACCAATGGAATACGAAGGGATTGAGGGTGATTTGCTAAATGTGCGTAGCATTGAGGATCTAAACCCTGAAGGTTAGAAGGAATGTAGTTTGAGCATTTTTAATGGAACTAGAGAGAGCAACGAGAGGATTGCTACGTTTCGTCTGTGAGAAAAGGATTGAAGGCTGGAAAATGACTTGTCATTCACAGGGAGGCGGAGACTCTTTTGAACGTATTTTGAAAACTAAGTAAATACCAAAGCCAAATCATGCCTACTTACGCCTATAAAAATAGCGTTTCTGTATGAATTGCATTATGTTTTTTATTAGTTTAAATAGCTATATTAAAATTAAAGGAATTTCTCTTAAAATATTTAAAAACCTTGAGAGAATACATAAACACAGAATTGAAGAAACATCAGTGTCAAGAACCATGTGTCCCTCTAAATCGACTACCAGTCTTGTATTTCATTTCAGTTCTTCCTGTCTTTTCCGTCATATAATAATTATGATATATTTCATTCTGAGTTAGTCTATAGGTCTTTATGACGCGTAGAAGTATTTTTGATGGAATACGGTTTTATTTTTGACAGAATATCTTTAAGTGTTTAGGAGGGTTTTTTTTTTCTTTTAGCGGCATATGTTTTTAGCGACATCTTTTTTTTTTTTTGTTTAGCGGCAAATTTGTTAGGCAAGTGATTGCCGTAATTTCCCATATATAGTATGCCTTCATCCATAATAATCACACCTAAAATTGTGCTCAAAATGTGGGAAAATGCTTCTACCCACGCATAATATGCACTCCTCTTTAAATTTAAATATTTTTGTATGTAATTTTAGTACATAATAATGGTTTTAGTCATACAAGTCTTGCTATTTAAATATAAATTTAACCCATATGGGAGAGAAAAGATGGATTCATACCTTCCTCAAGGGTTTTTGAGCGTAAGTGTATATAACGACGAACCCATAAGAAATTAGAAATTGGCTCTTCGATTAACAATTCATGAAAGATTATCCATTACACCACCCGCACAGTCAAGCTTACAGCACCTGGTACTCCCAAGTGGTCACCCATTAGGTACTGACCAGGCTCAACATTGCTTAACTTCCGTGATCGTATGAGAACTGGTGTTTCAACGTGGTGTAGCCGTAAGCTCAATATTGTCCATGTATTGAATATTCAAATCCACGTAATCGGATTGCGGAATCTGAGAACCGAGTTCAAATTCAAGTCGAATCCATTACATTCACTTGCATGCTAATATCCTTGCGGAAGATATGAATCATCTTCTCTCCATCCCCTCCATCTATGGGTAAATATCAAGACAGACCGGGTTCTATAGTCTTGGTCTACCACAGAAAGAAATGGCAACCCACTGCGGGAAAAAATCTGCCTCGTCAGTCATGTATCGAAAGATAAATTATCGCCTAAGCTTGTATCACGCATGGCACATAACTGAATGACCATTCACCATTCGTCCCCGCATTGAATACTGCTGCCATATATGGTCTGGTGCTCCTGCAGTGTATTTCGAAGTTCTCGACAAAATCCGAAGACGGATCTGCAATGTGATAGGTCCTGACTTGGCATCTCGACTACAGTCACTTTCTCACTGATGTGATGTGGCTTCCCTCTGTCTTTTCTACAAATATTTTCATGGCAACTGTCGATTTATTTTCCCTGGTGCCCCGATTGCATGAATTTAAGCGTGCTACTAGGTTGGCATCTCGGTCCCTCACACTTACTGTTTAAATAGTTAAATGTAGCCACCACTTCTACTCCAACTCCATCTCGCACTTCCCGACAGTGGAACTCCATTCCATTTACTTGATTCCCTGATAACTATAAACTTCAAAAATTTAAATGCAACGTCAATCTCCTGATGCTTTGATCCTCGTTTTTTTTATCCTTTCTTCAATCCCCACCTCATACCTATTTTTTTTCCCTCCCATTTTCACTCCCTGGTGCTGCTATAGCGTGAGGTCTACCTCCCGTTTATCGTGTTTAGAAAATGTGAGACATAAATATCAACGTTAGGCCTCAACTGACCTGATCCATGCTAGAAAAAAATAGGAGAGGCGCATTATATACAGGTAATATATGAAGAGGGTAAAATTCATGCATTTTCAGTGACTGATTGTACTATACATAGGTAATTCTCTTTTCTCGAAGGGTTAAAATTCATCCATTTCCAGTGACCGTAACTTACATAGTAGGCCAACATTCTCACGGTACCTTTGGCTAAACTCAACGGCACAGGTGTATTCCTTTAGCCTGCCTTTCGTAGCCAAGATTCTTTCTTTCTTTCGGTGCTATTATAGCAGAGGGGCTACTTCAATATAGCGTGCGGTCTACCTCCGGTTTCACGTGTTTAGAAAATGTGAGACAGACATAAATATACATGTTGGACCTCAACTGACCTGAGGTGGCCACTTGAGGGGAGGTGCACGACATATTGAGGTAGACCACACGCTATAGTAGCACCCACTCTCTTTAACCCCTTTACGTATTAGTGACACTCTCGCCTTGCTTGAGGTGAAATGCTTAAAAAAAGAAAGAGCAGGGGTGGGGATATAGATCATTTTAGTTTTAAGTAAAAAATGCATTAACAAAAACTTGTCAGAAACATGTAATGGCTGTTTCATTCTTGCACGAAGGCACGAACTGAAAATAAATATTTCCATTAAACAATCACTTATTAGATTTGGCAATCTAATATCAGAAAGATTTCCAATTTAATGGCTCATCAAAATAAATCACGGGCTCAGAAATTCTTGCAAACGACAAGTCTTGGGTGACTGTAAATGGAAGCTGATTGAGCAGGTTTAATTTTCTATTTTGGAATTGCGATGACCTCGGAAATAGTGAAACTTGTAAAACAGATTGCAATATCAAACATGAACGCACACAGATATGCTCAAAAATGGCGGCGCACGGATAAATGTATTTCTAAATATTCATGTATATAATGAAATATTAATGATGAGGGAGGAGCTATAAACAT
>CAHIKZ030002554.1:0-22500 GCA_903632075.3 Acanthosepion pharaonis
AGATTTACGGTCCCCCTAAACTCGCCGTGCTATGTTCAAGCGCCGACCTTCTAGGTCAGTTTGCAGAAACGCCCTCGGAAAAGGCAAGAATACGTCATCCAACCGCTGGTTAAATAGCGGGTCGAACTGGTATCTCTCTCCTTGAATGCAATACCGTCTAAAAGGAAATCATCGAAAAATAAGCGTTTTGTTTCTTTTCATATCCACGGCGTTTCGGCCGTTGTACGGTCCGGCCTTCTTCAGATGAGATACGTTAGAATTTCAAAACGAACCCTTTATTTCATCCCCGGAGGTAGGTTGTTCTAGTTCCACGTGTCATGCCTTTTTCTGGATATCTCAGATTCAGTAAGGCAACTCTCAAAGAATTTTTTGGCCAACTCTGCTGTAGCCAGGTATTTGGGTCAAGTCACTGAACTACTTCCACCAACGAAATTTCGACGTATTTCACCTGAAGAAGGCAGGATTGTACAACGGCCGATACGTCGTGGATATGACAACAAAGTCGACAGGAAAAATTGAAAGTAAAATGGACAAAAGGAAAACAATGCATAACCTAGCAAGCTATAGTAAATGGATGGCAGAGCAAGGTTTTGGAGAGATAACAAAAAAAACAATTTATTAAGTGTTATAAAGTACAGGAAATTGTGGAGACCCATAGTCACAAATATTCTGAAAGGACATGACACATAGAAAAAAGACTTAAGATACATTACCAAAGACAAATCCTTACTAATAATAAAAAGTACTATATCACATCAACTGTAAAAAAAAAAATGACAGTTACTAGAATCATTAATCATAAAAGCCTAACAGCCCCAAATCAATAAAATGTTATCAAATTTAACAAACAACATATATTTCATCAAAATAGAAAATAAAACAAACTTTCACATTGCAAAGAAGCCATATTTGAAACTGATATAGCACAAAAAAATAAAAACTCTTTGATAATAACTTATGAAAGTTGAAAGTACTCAGACATTGGACATTTTTTATTTAAATGTGTACCAGAAAATAGAAAAATGGACTAAAATATAAAAAAATCCTTAACAAAACTTTTGCTGCTCTTCAAGCAAATTTGTATGAATGAAAAATTGCTGCTCAAATACACCATGTCTTTGTGTGTGTGTGTATAAAATCAGATATAAATAAAATATATCTGAAAACAATAAAAAAAAAAAGCTCTTTTTCTTTGATTAACTTAGCTGATGCGTTCTGTCCTCTGATAAATTTTTTTTCAATACAGATAAATTTTTTAGCTATATTTGAATTTTTATTCACACACATACATATAATATAGATGGAGAGAGATGATGAGTCAATGTGGAAAAGCTTATAAACGATGCATTTTGTCATTTTGTTGTGTTCCACTTGTTCAGATCAGAATGAAAGACAAATTGCATGTAAGAAAAATGCATTGCAATTTCTGAGGATAAGAGAGGCAATAAATTAAATTACCTCATCAGATCCACCAAATTTATTGCCCCATTTATCCTCAAAAATCGCAATGCATTTTCCTTACACACAGTTTTGTCTTTCATTCAAACCTGAAGAGGCCAATCATGGCACATGGTGAAATGTGTTGTTTATAAGTTCTTCCACTTTGTCTCATCATCTCCACTTTTGTTTGGATACTATTATACATCCTACAAAACACTAATAAATAAACACACACACACACACACACACACACACACACACACACATATATATATATATATATATATATATATATATATATATATATATATATATATATATATGAAAAGTGATAGATAAAAAAAATATTCCAAGCTAGTTGTCTCTTTTTGGGCCCAAGAAAATTTTATAAAAGTTTCCTTTCACATTTGTAATCTCAGTCTTTTTACTTTATGATAAATGGAAAACATTATGATAAAACTTTTGCTGAAAAGGAAAATAATTGCTGAAGGACTTTTTTTTTTATCCTTATTTTAAAATGCTGTTTGATTTATTCAGTAGTCTAATTAAGTTTTATTTTAATACAACTTGTTTACCTTTCTTCATACAGTTTTACCAACACCATCCACAAAGTCTGCTTCTTCTGAAATTGTACCTGAAGATGATCTGGAAGATTTGGTCAAACCTAAGAAATCCCAGATGACCACATTGCCGAAACCATTGCCACTGTTTAATAGACAACGTGTTCAAATCACGATTCCAACTTTGGATTCTGTACGTAGTCAATTCTGCTCTCAAATTATAATTCAAATGAAAATTAAAAATTATTGTTTTTCTTAATTAGTAATTCACTGAATAAAATCAGCTGAAATCATTCCTTTTATTATATTTAAATGGTTATATGTCTGTTATAGATAAATTTGTCTGGTTTTTTTATAATTAATTTAATAATTATTATTTATTCATTGTTCTGATGAATCATTCAACAATCTATTCCTCTTCATTGTTTATGACCTCCTGCCAACAATCCACCAACTGTTCAATGCCACGATGATCAAAATCACTAGGTTTTTGACAAAAAAAAATTCATCAAGCCACATTTTAAAAGTTTTTTAAAGCTCCACATCATTGTTAGAAAGCAATTGAAAATGTTTTTTAGTCTAAAGGGGCTAAATTGGAAGAATTTGGTGGGTGTAGCAGAACTTACCAACTGAGCTCAATTTTTTTTTTTTTTTTTTTTTGTATTTATGAGTGCCTTGGTCTTAAGCGACTAAACTGGTAGCAATGGAAGAGTGGTGGAATTTGTTTCTCTCATTCAGTGCATGTGGCACTCATGCACCATGTTTCTGGACCTTACCCATTAGTTCTCATCAAACTGATCAGATTGGCCAGATTGCAGAGAATCTGTGAGTTTGAACTTCGCCTGCTTGAAATGGGGAAAGCCATTTCTGTGTCATTCTGTTGGTAATGAAGTTGTCTCTATACACTGCATAAATGTATTGACCAGTTTTAGTAACTTTGTGACTTTGATTAAAAAGCAAAGAGCTGATGTTGAACAGAACCTATTGTCTACTTCTCAAATGGGTGTCTAGTCTGAAATAAAATTTCAATAAAATTAATTAAGTTTTAAGGGATGACCAGAGTTATTAAGAAGTAAAAAATGCTACAGAAGATTATTCTTTGAGATTCTTTGCAGAACATCAGAAAAAACGAACAAAATATATGTAACAAGTTAGTTATATATATATATATATATATATATATATATATATATATGTGTGAAGAAAAATATACAGAAAAAACAAACAAAAATCTTAATATGCAATTATGCTGTATTAATGTTAATATAAAGTCAACATCGGACGTTTCGGCCTATTTTAGACCATCTTCAGGATATATTCATAAAACATAATTAACATTAGAACATATAAAATTCAACATGAAAAAGACGATGGACATAAGAGCACAACTAATCCAAACAGATAACTGAAATTTTTATGTAAGATCGGCGTTCCGTTTAAATATGATCACGTCGTCATCACGTGGGCGATGTTGTGAAAACATATTCAAAGATGATTTCAAAATATTAAAATATTAAACAAGTTCGATTGAACTATTTTTCATATAAACAGTTCAAGAAATCCCTTCCGTTGATATAGGAATAATTGAGAGATCAATAGGTTCTTATATCTTCATAGAAGCTTGAAGTCCTCCACGATTTACAAAGCAAATCAAAAATGATTTCAAAATATTAGACAGGCATGATGGAACAATTTTAAACAGTTCGTTAATAAATCCTTTCCTTACTTTTTGATCCCAAAAAGTTCTGCCAAATTATATATTAATGGTGATAAGACTTTAGTAAAAAAAAAAATATATATATACCAAGATAAAGAGGATGAAATTTACAAACCAAATTAAGTCCTTAATCTCTACTTTTATTTATTATTTTTTTTTATAATTTTTTTGTTTTAACTACAGCAGTGAACTATTTGCAAACCTAAATCTAAACTAAAAATCTTCACTTCCAGTGGAATGATGAGATAACACTTCCAGTTTTGGGTGAGAGATGCACTATAATTTGACCTTATCATAAAATATGGCTGTCAGATGAGGGCCAAGCTCATTCAGGGGTATCTAAATTGTCAGCTGTATACAACTGTTTTATCAAATCAATGGCTTCTAGCAAATGAATCCTGTAGGTTTTAGTGAGGACCATCCTTTTTAACCTTATGGATTGACATTACAAAATCACAAAAAAAGAACTATCAAATAACAGAAACCATGGCACTTGAGTAAATGTTCAATTTTTATTCTGTACTACTTCAAACAAAAAGGTTAAGAAGGACCCCCCATCAATACTGGAAAGAGCAATAACAGCTAGTGGACTTGAGGAACCTATTTTTCTGAAATAAAAAATTATTTTAATAAAAAGATTTTATAAATTTCAACAGTATTATTATTGCTATAAAATGTTATATTTTAGTGGATTCATGTGTTTGAGTAGATGCTTTGTTTTTTCAAACAGTGTGTATTATATCTATGGCCTGTGCATTCAAATGTTTTTTAATAATGAAAATGTGCCCTCTGACTGAGTTTGAACCTGCATTCCCTATTGTAGAGGAAATTACTATCTGATCCAACATGCTTTAGACTAAAACTTGGCCACAAAGAGCTTCAATGCAGTGGGCAAGGTCCAATTACACATTTTTAAGAAAAAGCCCATATCTACTCAGTTTTCTCTCCAAAGGAGGATGTAGGTTTGAACCCTGTCAGATCATTTACGCTTTTCTTCATTAAGACTCTTTAATGCACAAATTGGTAGATGTAAGTCATACAGTTTGGAAAAAAAACAAATGGGTATCTACTTTAACACATGGAAGGAGGAAGTTATTTTGTGCAGCTTCTTCCTCAGAACTATTCATGAAACAAGATTCCTGAGAAGGTACTTCCCTAATCATTACAATCTTTACTTCCTCAAGTAATAACTTTTGCCACTCAGTGTCTCTTATTGGACCAATGAGATAGAGATCTGAGGTGTGCTAAGTCAGGTAGTGATGAAGAAGTGGAAACCTGCTGTAAGGAATTGGTTACATCAGCAGTCAGTTGAGTTTTATGAAGCTGGGATACATACATGCCCTCATTCATAGGGGGAACACTGCCACTAAAAAACTCTGGTGACTGTTGTGAAGTAGGGTTATACAGTTGTGATGTATAGCTATACATTTTGATTTGCAATATGTTTGATTGTGTTCCTTATTTCTTATAAAACAAATTGCATTACTTTTTTGACTCAATTTAAAAACTTATTTGCCTGAAATTTTGTAATTTGGTTGAAGCTGAAACTTTATTTGAAGATTGGAGTTCGATAATAGGATTTTTTTGTTTTGTCTTTTTTGATTATAAATTTATGATTTAATAAGTTATATATGGAACTTTTATTGCAGTTTTGTATTAAAAATGTACAGTGCTGTTCGATAAAAGTGACTCACCTGTTTTTTGTTTTTTTTACTAAATGTTCTCTTCTCCGATGAAACGAAAGTTGAGCTAAATTCAAAGGATAAGCGATCTAAAATCCGAAGAAGCAGCTTTGAAAGCTCTTTGAAGTTAGCAGTAAGTACTGTTAAGCATCCGTTCAGTATAATGTTCTGGGGGATGCTTTTCTTTTCATGGAACTGGTTTCTTAAAACCTATTGAAAAAGACCCTCAGGAGTGAGCAGTACAAGAGAATTTTAAAGTCTTGTCTCCTCCTTTCTGCTGAAAGGGTGAAAATCGACCCCACCAAGCTCATTTTTATGCAGGATAATGTTCCCTGTCACAAATCAAAATTGAAAAAGGAATACTTTGATGAGAAGCAGGTGAGTGTTATGACATGGCTGCCCCAATCTCCTGACCTCAACCCCATAGAAAACTTATGGAATATTATATGGGTCAATCTTTCTCTGAGAGAATATCAGTTATAATTTCTTTTATAAAAAATTATTGGATTAAAATATATTAATTATATAATTTTAAATATTAATAAAATAATAGAATAATAGAAATTAACAAAAAAATTAAAATCAATTATTCAAAATAATCCATAAATTTTAAATTTCTTTTTTCATTCAAAATAAAAAATTAAGAAAATCATAGATTATTAAAGATTTTTAAAATAATATTTTTTTTGGATGGTTAGAAATTATCAACTAAAAGAATTAAAATTAAAAAAAAAAAATAAAAACAACATTGAAACCTGATTTTTCATCAAATAAATATACGTATATTTGTTTATATAAAAATTTAATTTATTCCTTGTATCTTAAAAGTATATGTACATTTATGTACAAAAATGTTTTTGTTTTTTTAAATAATATATTATTGTGTTAACAAAATTTGTTCGCCATTTCTAAAATAAGACTGTTTTATGGAAATATGTTAGTAAAAATAAACAAAAAACACAAAAAATGGAAAAATAAGAACACAAAATGACCATTAAAATTTGGAATGTGAAATGCATCTTTTCACCATTTCTCGGACCAATTTTAATTGTTTCAAAATTTCAAAAAAAATTTTAAATTCCAGTTCAAAAAAGATGATGAAAAAATTAATCACAAAAAAAAAAATTTTTTGAAATATACCATGAAAAGAATTTGAGGAAAAATAAAATCGAAAAATATTATTTTAAAAATGAATTTGAAAATTAAAATTTAAAAGTTTCTCAGTGGTAATTTCATCATATTGGCCTGATGAAACTGTTAAACCGGAAAAAAGAATAAAAAAATTATGGAAAATAAATTTAAGATTTTAAAAAATATTTAATAAAACCAAAAACGACATTGCAGTTTCATTTCTTCTTTTAATATAATATATAATATATATATAAATATATAATATAGAAAATATAATAGCATTACAAATATTAAACGTTTATTCCATTGATTGGAAATAAAACAAAATAAAATGAAAAATGTATTTTTTTCTTTTTTCTTTAGAAAATTTATTAATTTTATAATTTTCTTGAAAATTTAAATTTTCTTTGGGTTTTTTTAATTTTAATTATAAAATAAAATAAGTAAAATTTATTTATCTAATAGCTAGAATAAATAAATATATAATATAAAAAACATTAAATCATTAAATAGAAATTATATCCTTAATAGTTTCAAGTTTTTAAATTCTACATGCTTGTATTTAATTGGTCATTCAAGCTGACAAAAGAGCGTAGGATTAAGAAAAAAAGGCAAGTTTTATTCAAGGAATATTTATTTTATTAAAATGATATTTATATTTGGTATTATCATTATTCAGGTATAAACAAATAAAAATAAAAAAGAAATAAAAAAAATAATTTAATAAAATAAAAAAAAGAGCAAAAATTTTATAAAATAAAAAAAATTAAATAATAAAAAAGAATATTTTTAAATGTATTCAAAACTTGGAAAGGGAAAAAGAAAATATATATATATAAAAATGTTTAAACGATATTTAAAATCGTACAGTTTGGGAGCAGAATTTTGACCTAATTGTAATTTGAATTATTATAATGTTTTAAATCAATTGATGAAAAATATGACAATCTCTTTTAAACAAAATCAAGAATTATGGTTCTAGGAATGAAGATCAAAAAAAAAAGAAACAAAAATATTATAATAAAAATAATAATCATAATGTTTTGGCAAAGACAGCCTGTCGCCTTTTTTTTATTTTTTTTTATATTTTGCAACAAGAAAATCTGATATTGATAAATGTAGCATAATTTTTCTTTAAATTTAAAATTAAACGAAAAATTATCAGAATCAAAGAATTTTGAATGGAAAGTGATTTAAACGTGTTTGTCCGTTTATATAAGCAATTTTTAGGGAATATAAAAAATGGACAGGAATAGATTTTTTAAAGAAACATTCATTTTGAAAAGAAAAATTCGGCATTAAAGAACTCATACGATTTGATAAAAATCAGTCCTGTACATTAAATGATCATAATAATTTCAATCTTTCATTTTTTTTTATTTTTTTCCTGAAATATAAATTTATTGAATTTATCTCTTCCTTTTTTTCGATTTTTAAGTTTTGATTTTTTTTTTATATATTTTTTCCTTTCTTTTCTTTCCTCTCTTGACTTTTTCTCTTTTTTTTGAAGCCAAAACTTTTCAGCAAAAAAAAAATTCCATAAACATTTTCCTTTTTTATTTTTTTATTTTTTTTTTTTTCTTTTTCTTTTCTTTGAGAATTTTCTTTTTTTTTCCTTTTCTAACCTTCTTTTCCTTTAAATCTATTTTTTTATTCTTTTCTTTTCTTCTTTTCCTTTCATTTGGTTTTTTTTTTTTTTTTTTCTTTTCCTTTCGAAAAAGAAGAATTTTTATTTAACCTTTTCTTTTAAAAGCCCTTTTCTCTTCTTGGTTTCCTTTCTTTTCTCTTCTTCTTTTTTTTTTTTTCCAAAATCAATTTGATTCTTTTTCCTTTCCTTTTGCTTTCCTCTTTCCTTTTCTCTTCTTCAATTTTCTTTCTTTTTTTGACAAATTCTTTTCCCTTCCTTTTCTTTTTTCTCTTTTCCTTTTCTCTTCTTCTTTTTCATTTTCTTTTCTTTCTTTTCTTTTCATTCTTTTGGACCTGGCAAATACTCAGTTTTCCTTTTATCTTTTCTTTTTCTTTTTTGAATCCAAAAAAAAATATTTTCCTTTCCAGGATTTGAAGATTTTCTTTTTCCTTTGTTTTTTTTTTTTTTTTTTTTTTTTTTTTTTTGATTTTTACCAAAAAAAAAAAATGCTTTTCCTTTTTTTCCTTCTTTCAACTTTTGTCTTTTCTTTTTCACTTTGAATTTCCTATATTTTTCCTTTCTCCTTTTAAAAATAGTCATGGAAATTCTCTTTTTTTTTTTTTTTCTTTCTTTCTTTTTAATTAATTTTTGATTTCTTTTCTTTCTCTTTTTAAATCTTTTCTTTAACTTTTGAGAATAAAAAATTATTTCCTTTTATTCTTTCTCTCTTTTTTATATTCTTCTTTTTTAATTTTTTTTTTTTTTTGGAATTTATAAAATTTTCCTTTTCTTTTCTTTTGTTCACTTTCCTTTTTCTTCTTCTTTTGTTTTTCTTTTCTTTCTTTTCCTTTCATTCTTTTAGTCCTTTTCTTTAAAAAATTTTGATTTTTTCTTTTCCTCTCTTATTTTTTTTTCTTTTGTCTTTGAAAGATATTTTTATTTCCTTTTAAAAAAATTTTAAAAATAAATTTCTTTTTGAATTCACAATGATTTACTGATTTTTTTTTAATAAAAATGAACAGGATATTGGGCTGGAATATAAATCTACCAAAATTAAGTAGACAATTTGAAAAGAGTCAAATATATAAAAACACATATCTGATATTTATTTCAATTCTAAAAAAAGGATTTTTTACCTAAATAAAATAATGAAAATAAAGGATTTGAACTCGGATCAAAAAAACGTGTCGAATTATATCAATTCATGAACCTATTGAATTTCAAAATTGAAATTCCCAAATCCCCATCTTTTATTTTTTAATCCGTCATCTTAAATTTCCGAAATGAAAATGGGAACAGACGTTTCTTTTCTAAAAAATTTATAAATTTTTTATTCCTTTTGTCTTCACTATAATACTTCTTTACTACTTTCTTTTTTTTCACAATCTCTTCGAATGAAGGGTTTTTATAATTTCTTCTATGTTTTATCGCTCCATCAAGGAGTCTCTTAATTTCTCTCTCTCCCTGCTCGAACCTTTCTCTTTTTTCTCTTTTATTTAATGGTTCTTTCCATCATTATTCTCATTCTAATTCTTTCATCTTGTTATGGGACCTTACCCATAATAACATAATGGACTATTCCATACGTAATAAATACTGCGCCTCAAGAGGAAGCAGAGAGTTCAGTCTGAAGTCGGGCGACCGGCTGACCGGCTGATCGGTTGAACTCTCTGCCTTCGGGCGGGGAGGAACCCGAACGAGGCTACGCCGAAGGGCGGAGTCTCTTTCGGGGAGGTAAACCGACCCTGAACCCGTTTATACGGGTTCAAAGGGCATATTTTTGGCCGAGCCCACGGGCTCGGAGATCCCACGTTAAACCGGCCTTGTGCCACATGATGCCCTCGTGGGTGGGGTGACTAAATACTGTTCAGTCTGAAGTCGGACGGGCTGATCGGCTGATCGGTTGAACTCTCTGCCTTCGGGCGGGGAGGAACCCGAACGAGGCTACGCCGAAGGGCGGAGTCTGGGAGGTAAACCGACCCTGAACCCGTTTATACGGGTTCAAGGGTATATTTTTGGCCGAGCCCACGGGCTCGGAGATCCCACGTTAAACCGGCCTTGTGCCACATGATGCCCTCGTGGTGGGGGTGACTAAATACTGTTCAAGTCTGAAGTCTGGAGTGAGGTCCGTCAGGAGTCTGTCAGTCAGTCAGAGTCAAGAGTCGTGTCAGTCAGAGGCAGTCCGAAACAGAGTCGCGTTCAGACAATTACTGCAAGACATTGGAATAGTGATACTGGTCGAGACTACATTGTTCTCTCTCTACTAAACCTGATTGTTCGTACTAACACTTTCTACTTCTCTGTATATATTCCTGTTTGTAATATATCTGTGTTATTCCATATCCGTGTTCGAGTTCTTCTTTATTGGTTCTACCTTGGACTATCACCGTGGTACAAGGAACCGGACCATAACAATATTTTAATAAAGTTCACAAAAAAGTTCGTCAGAATATTTTTTATAAATTTAAAATGTTTAAGTTTTAAATGACAAACCATTGAAATATCTTATTATTTCTAGAAAATATATCATTGTTCTCTTTTGCATTTTAAATTTTATTGTTTTATTTAACATTTTAATCAAAAATTTGAATAAAAAATATTAAAAATAATTAAATATTCTTTATTATTCATTTATTTAAGAGACGTTTTTTTATTTTTTCATTACCATTTTTCAATACATTTATTATCATATACGGATTAAAATTTCAATTTTTTTGTTTCTTTGACTGATAATTTATCAACTAAAGAGAACTTTATTCTAATTTGAAGTTTTTTTTTTACCAGGAAAAAAAATTATTCTTCACATTTTACATTTCCAAAAAAAATTTGCGAAAATTAAAAATTTTTACAGGAATTCGAAATCTTTTATCTTTTTCAAATTTCAAAGGTATTCTGTTTCATTTATTGATTTTTCATTCTCTTTTTTTAAAAATCAAGAAAAAAATAAATATTCTTATGGATTCCAAAACATTTTTCATTAATCTATGATTTTTTTTTTCCTAAAAATTTTTTTTTTATTTTTTATTTTTATAGAATTTTCAAAAACAATTCCATCAGAATATATTCTTCCGCATATTTTATTTTTTTCCTTTAAATATTATTCGTTTTGGATCAAACGACATATGTCATTTTATTTAATTAATTTAAAGAATTTATTAAATGACATGGATTTTAATCAAAAAAATTTAGTAAATCTAAAAACATCTTTTTAAAAACCTATTGATTATTTTGATACTTGGAATTTGGTTGATTTCTTGGAAAAAAAATTTTAACAAATCAAATTAATAATGTTTAAGTTCTTGTTTGACTTAATGATTACAATGATGTGCTTTTATTACAACAGTTCAAACAGAAAATGCAAGTTTAGTAATATATTTTTTAAATATTTATGGTGATTTCAGTCTTAAATGAAAAAATCAAAAATATTACCATCACCAAATTAAAAATTATTTTGTTATAATTGAATTAATATTATTAATTTTATTATTAAAATAGAAAATATATTATAAACAGAAAATTTTTTAAATATTGGTCAATTTTAACAGTTTCAAGATAAAAAAAAAAAAAAGACGCTGTTACTGTTTTTTCATTTTATGACCTATTGCTTTTTTAATATTATATTTGACCAGAATATAAGTTTATAAAATAATATTACTAAAAAAAAAAATTCTTGTACAATAAGATATACAATGTTTAAAAATCAGATTTATTATTTAACCATTTTATATTGAAACAAATTGATAAGAAATATTTTAATAAAAAACATTTTTTTTAAAAATTACAAATTCAAAATTTGAAAATTCGGATTTGAAAACATATAATTAAAAAATGTGATGAAGAAAATGAAAAAAAAATCCCAGAAAAAAATTTTTTATAAATAAATTAGTTAGGTCATTATTCGTTTATTTAACATTTAATTGTTCATACAAATTTATAAAGTTATAAATAAAAAAAAATAATGTCTATAGATATTATAGATGAATAAATAATAAATAATTTATTATAGTTTTTCACAAAATTTTATAACTTTAGATATTAAAAAAAACAATTATTGTAAATAAGAAATTTGATAAATAGTTTTTTTAATAACATTTTGTCAATTTTTCAAGAATAAAGGAATATATAAACCACTTTTAAAATCGTAAACAAATATTGCCAAAGAATTCAAATTGTATACAATAATAGCAATGTCGAAGGAATAAGAGGTTTCATTTTAATATACCATTTTTTTTTAAACCGAAGTCATAACCAATTGCCAAATATTTAACATTTTTCAAATTTGGACATATGTGGATATTTTTAAAAAAGAATATTGGGTGGCATTAGTGAAATTTAAATTTTGAATCCTTTTAATAAATAAACATGGAGTTGTTTGAATTCAAAGCTGCCATTATCCCGGGCAGGTTGCCAACAATTATTTAAAATTCTTTAAAAACCCTGCTATTTAAATCATTGCTGGAGTGAAAAGGTTAATTTATATATTTCCAAAGGATATTTTAAATGGGAATGCACAATTTCTGATCGAATCTCGAAGTTGTACAATACCAACAAAATTCAGTTTACAATTTTTTAATCGAAAAAAAAATTGTGTTAGAAATCATCTTTGGGAAATCAATATAACGTTACTAACAGAGAGAATAAGATGAATTTTACATTTACGGAATATAAACTTATATATACATGACAGAAAATATGAGAGTGACAGGATTCACAGAAAAGAAAGACAATGAGCCAAGAGAGATTGGTTCAACAGAAGGATGCTGAGAATTACATGGATTGAACATTTGAATAACCAGAAATTTTTAAGGACAATGAAAACTGGACACATATTCAGACTACATAAATCAGAAAGCGAACGTTTAAATACTATAAATATAATGTGAAAGATATATAGATTATGACACTCATGAAGATATTTTAAAAAGATAAATGAAGAAGAAAAATCGAGATAAATTAACTAACGAACTATCTATGTAAATGGATAGGATAGAAAAGGGAGTATGAGATAGATGAAAAAAAAAAAAAAAAGTAAGAATTAAAATGGATTAAGAATTTATGGATTTGCCAACCGCATCATATTCAGGAGTTAAAGATTTTAGCAAATGAAAAAGAAAAGATATATATATATAAAATTAGGATTGTTAGAAATTTTAATATTTAAATTTTTTTTCAAAAATCAAAAAAATTAGAAAAAAATTAAAAAAACTAACAAAATAATGAACTGAAAATATGAACAAATAATTTTCGACTAAGAGACAAGTTCAAATTTTAATGCAAAGACTTTTTTTTTTTTTAACATATATATATTTTATATATATATATATATATATATATATATATATATATATATATATTTATAAACGTATTTCTAAATATTAATTGTTGAAATAATAATTTTTGTTTAAGTCATTTCAAAAATTTGTCGGATTTATGATGCTTTCATTGAACGAAACTTAAAAATAAAAAATAAACATTCCTCAAATATTTTCCAACAAAATAAAAATTTACTTTGGATATTAACAAGATATTTTGGAAATATCATTTATATATATATATATATATATATATATTTTTGTGTGTGTGTGTATTGTGTAATGTTTGTGTGTAATGTTTTCTGTATTAATTGTATGTGTGTGTGTATATAATTATTTTATTTAATATAATAAATCATATATATATATATAAATATTAATTTCAATTTTTTAAATAGAATATAATATGTATAAAATATGTCTCATTTGTTTGTCGGATTAAATAAATTTCAAAAATTATTGTCTGATTATTTTAGTCATAATTTTGTCATATTTACGAATATTTTTTCGTCTATAATATCAAGATAGATTTATTCAAATGAGTTTCAGGATAATTGAATTGAAAACCCGTATAAATTTACAAAATTAAATAAAAAAAAATTTTTTTGACATTAGGAAAAAATCTGATTATAAATGATAAAAGGATCTTTGAGAAGATAGAACAAAAAATAAAAATAATTTACCAATTGGGATGATTTGAAAATGTTAAAATACACAAACCGGATATCCATTAAGATTATCATTTTAAATATAACAATATACTAATTGTCGAAATTCCTCAATGATAAATTATATCCATATGAATCTACCAATTATATATATAGAATATATATATATATTGAATTTTTTTTTCATTCTGCAAAAAAAATCCAAGGCATAGAAGCATTTCTTGACATAGAAAATTTTATTTATAAATATTTGAATAATTGACAAAACCATTGATATAATATTTAACTTTCTAAATAAAAAAAAATTAAACTCGACCTTCCTCCAGTCGAACCCAATATTCTCAAAAAAATTATTGCATGCATGCATTTTTGTTTCCATTTATTATAAAAACAAATAAACAAAAAACTAATATTCTAATATAGTAAATAAATATCGGTCAATCCTATAATCTTATTTATTACACATGTCCTACCTTGAAAACAAGATATTCAAAGGTTATTAAACCAAAAATATATGTCCTGCATTCGTTTTTTTATTTTATTTTGAGCGAAACGAAAATTGATAATTACAAATTTTGAGGGGTCCACCCTTTTTATACAAATGGACTCACCCAGTATATACATATACTACTGTTACGGTGAAGACACGAGAGTAAGACGAGAGAGCAAGACCGAAGAGTCGAGTCCAGAGTGACAGAGTAAAAGGTTGTAGGTAACCGGAAGAGTGAGGGTGAGGTAACAGCGTTGTAGGAGTCACAGTGAGCGAGCACGTAGACTCAGTAAGAAGTCATACAGCGATACTTCAATACCAAAGACTGTATAGATATTTTGCTACTAACCCGTATTCCTGGAACTACTAACCTGCTTTACCAGTTTGTATTATTACGTTAATACATTATTTTCATATATTCATTCCTGGCGTTTGTTATTTATGAAAAGATATATATATTCAATATGATATAAATATAATATATCAATATTGGATGAGAAACAGTCATCGTATTTGGAGTGATCACCATTGATGACGAGGAAATGCCTCTATTAACCAAACAGGGCCTGAGACTCAAGCGGAGGCCTACATCAAGAATCTGATGAGGTAATGTTGCCCTGCGTCAAAGGTTGACTGCTGAAAAATGTCTGTCCCCAGGACTCTGCATTATTCCCCCCCTTCTGCAGGAGATTTCGGATTTTTTCTGCGATGTTATTTTTAACCTTATGGCTACCTATTTCCGCAAATGAAACCCGCTTGAATATTGTGTAAAGCAGTTAAGTTAGCCAACAAAACTTCTTAACACCAAAGACGAACTTTTGTTTTTTTATGTCAAAATTCCCCAATTAATTAAAACCGTGTTTTGTTGCAGGAATTAAAAAATCTGGAAGTTTGAAGCCAATGGCGATTTTATGGAAGGAATTTATTCATTAATTTTCCAGATATTTTTTATGCAAAAATCGAAAAATATTTAACCCGGATATAAGAGAGTTGTCGGGACATGGAAAATGTTTGGATTTTTATTTCCGGGTTTGTTAGAATCCAGGTTTGGTTATTTTATATACATTAACAAAAAGCTAAATTTGGGAAAAAAAAAATATTTAATCCGGGTTTCTCTTATATCTAATAAATTTTCTGAGTGTATATATTTGTTAAAATGAGATGCGTTATTATTTTCCTTCTTGCGTCATTTAGACGACAATTTATCCAATACCTTCTGTAAATCGGTTGTGAATAGCAAATGAGTTGAAACACTGTTAGATATAAATCAGAATATTTAATTATTAATAACAAATACATAAGATTTGATAGCATTGTTAAAAAAACCTGTATCTTTAGGTTTGAGCAGATAATAAACATCCAAAAAAATTATCGAATAACTATTATTTACGATTTAGTATAGTGAAAAGCTATCTACTAATTTTTTTATTGGAACGCCGGTAATTTTTATATCGTTCAACATAATGACGTTAAAAGTTAGTTTTTTTCAGTCGAAATGATAAATCTGACAGGGTAAGAGACTTGCTTAAAAACAAAATCAGTCGTTTTTCAAATTCTGAACCATTGTCAATACAATGTCTATATAACTGGTGTAGATTGATACAATGGATACAGTATGTATTGTTGGATATATATATATTATATATATATATTATATTTTTAAATTTCAATGATTTTAACGAATTGAAATTCTTTAGCCTTTGAATAAACATCAATCCTTTCATGACAGAAGCGATATTTAAAAAAAGTATATATATAATAAATATATTATAAATAAATTAAAATATTGTGTTTTGTTAAAATTGTATATAAATATAAATAAATATATATATATATATATGAATATTATATGTATAATTATTTTTTTATATACTATAATGAAAATATTAGAAAGCGCTCAATATTGTTAGAAAAATAAAACGCCACGTTTGGAAATGTTTATTAGGTTTCAATATTTTCCTTACAAAGGTTGTATAGACATACAATACCCGTATTTATATATATATATATAAAACCAATTATATATCACATATGTTATATATATATATATTTTCCCGACGGACGATAAAAAAATATTATATCATTGTGCATATATAATTTGCGTTAGTAAATGAATGACAAAACGACGAATTTTGTTTCATAATTCACCAAGCACGCAATCTAAATAAACCCAATTTTTTTTTTTATAAATCAGTTTTAAACGATAAACTTAAAACGTGCAAACCCAGGGTAAAATTTTCACATCTATTCATTCCCAAATATATATATATATATATATATATATATATATATATATATATATATATATATAGAGAGATTTAGAATCAGAACATTTATATGCATTTAATTAAAAATTCTCAGAAATGAATGGGGTCCATGAATGTCTGAATGGAGATTTATCTATTGTACTGGCAGTCATGTTTCGCTCTTTCAGTCTCTCTCTCTCTCTTCTCTTTCTCTCTCTTCTATAATTATGTTATATTATAAAACACAATATTTAATACAAAACAATTTTTCAGACGTATATTTATATATCTATCTATCTATCTATATATTTATAAATATATATATATATATATATATATATATATATATAATTTGTTTCAATAAGTCTTAAATTTAAAAAAACCATTATTATTTCATTAACATTTTTTGTAAAAAAATCATTATTATCAATGATGATCACCATATAGATATAAACAAAAACAATTTATATAAAATTTTATGTATTTCAATAGTGATTCAATATACTTTATGAAATGTAAATGAGCATGCGGATTTCTATTTATTTCCTGGTTTTTGTCGCAAAAGAATTTTCAAAAAAAAATGTAAAGACATGGTTATAAACTAAAATATCTAAAATAAAAATATTTTATTCTTAATGGATTTTATAAATAACAATATTGTTTATCACAGTATGAACATATATCTTTCATTTTAATAAAAAAGCCCATTGACGATCACGCGTCTCCATAACGTTCCATCTGCCGGGTAGAAAACCATTTCTCTTGTAGAAACTCATAAAAAATTCATGTTAAATTCATGTTTTGATCAAGATATAAAATTTATTAAAAAAGCTTTTTCGTGAATGAAAAAAAGGCCTGAAAGAAACCTAAACAGAAGGAGCACCAAAAATGCTCAACGAATTGATCTTAAGCAAACAAATTTGCTATAAAAATAAACCATTGATAGTACCGAAAAATGAAAAAAGCGTAGCTTAGATAAATGTAATAAAAAAGCTGATATTTTGGAGAACCCTGCGAGGAAATTATTCCATTAATCCATTCAAGATTTAAAACAAGGACACATTGTGGCATAAAGGCCGGAGTTTTTTTTTTTTTGTAATCCGTAAAAGCACTTGGCTATTGGAAAAAAATTCAACATTTACTCTGGGGTTGTGTTTGTTATATCTCCCAGACTACGACCCAGTGTTTCAGAAATATTTTTCAAATAACCATCGCACTAATAGTTTTTGATCGATAATCCGTTCGTAAAGTTTCCAATATTTCACCTCGATTAGAATTCCGACATTTGTGAATTGCGAAATTGGACCAAACTCTTTTTTAACTCAATCCATTAAATTTTACTATCGTGCATGTCATAGAATTGCAATGAAAAACTTCTGGAAAAATATTTTTCAATTCATTTTCTTTAATTTATCAGTTGCCGTATTTGTGCCGGTCGTAACGACATTTATCTTCTTACAAAAAGACTTAATTGGAAGGTCCAAAAGATTCAAATAATGTAATCCAGTCTGTTCCGAAAAATTAGCTTTTAATTCTTTAATATGGACGAAATAATCTTTTGGATTCCGAATAATAAAAAAAATTTTGAATTAAAAAAATTTCGTTTGTAAATTAAAAACTCAATCTCTTTCCAACAGAATAAATATGGCAACTTTATGAGAAGTCAATAGTTGGGTTCATAATTCAAATGTCTGTTTATTTATGATAGTGATTCAGAATGTATCTAGCTTTTGAAATTTTTTTTTTACATCGTTAATTGCACAAAAACAAATTCCAAAATAATTTTGAGATGTCTTTGTTAAAATCCTTTTAGGTTTCTTATCCCTTTCATGTATTTATAAAAAATTCACATACGTTTTATTTTTCTATTTTTTTATGTATCCCACAACATTTTTAATTTTGTGTCCTAATGGTAAACGGCGTTATTTAACATTTTTTTGTTCTGAAAAAATTGTTTCAAATTTTAAAATGTTTTATCTCCTGAAACCAAACAATTATAAGGTGATATAATTGGAAACCAGTATGAAATTTTTTCCTGTCTTGTTAGGAGATAAAATACGTCCGTAGTTTGTTTGAAATTTTTTTTGTTTTTTTGGTGGGGGCGAAAGATGGTGGACATTATGTACGTATTGAAAAATTTTGGAAAATTCAATCCTTGCGATATTGAGTTTCAAATTTTCAATATTTTGAATTCTTCCGCTATTTTCTGGAGTTTTGGGAAGAAGAAATCCCTTTTTAATTTAAAGAATTATCCTGGAATTTATCTCCGTGTCATTTGTTTAGAAATTAAACCCTGTACGAATATGGAGGCATTTAAATAAATCAGGATTCAATTTTTTAAATTGAACTTCTCAGAATTCTCGATTCAATTTTGTTTTTTTCTTGATAATTTGAACAAAAAATATCAACGTTTATTAAAAAAAAAATTTTGTATCACCAAAATATTTTCGAATAGTATTAAAAATTTTATCTCACATGGTTTTTTAAAATTTAAAAATGTAATTAAGACATATTTTCCATCTTTAAGCAGCGGAAATTACAAAAAAATTTTAAAAAAATTTCCTTTTTCATCATTCAAATGCGAACAATACCTTTGGATGATCCTTTTTAAATTCTATTATAAGCTGGATAAAATGATAAATCTAACGACTGCATTTATACAAATTTTAATAATTGAATTAGCAACAACATCTGGAGTAAATGAATCTGAAATTTTTCCTTCCAAACCGAGTTTAAACAATTCAAAAAAAACTTGAATTCATTGCTGTGATTTTAAATATATTAATTGCTGTTGGTGTTATTATTTTTTGTTATTCAAATGTTTTTTTCTTGTTAATCTTCTATCAATATATTATTTAACACAATAATTTTTAAAATTCTTCCATTTTGCTGAAATCTACAGAACGAATCCTCGTGTAAGTTTAATCTTGTCGCCTTTTTTTTGTTGTCAACGAAGAGTCGTTGCCATTTTTGTGATGCCAACGAATACTAGTTCTCACTTCCGCAATGCTCGTTGTAGTAGAGACTCTGTAATCGCAGATACAACTATAGTAACGCCGTTGAACAAAACTGGTGTCAGACGCCTTCGAATAACACTCGCACTTATAGTACTTGCTCGATAATACTCGCTCGTATAGTAGCCACCGAACAGTGATACGTATAGAGAACTAGTATAGTGAATAGAGTAGAGAACAGCGGTCCGTATAGTAATAAATGATAGAAGAGAACTATCGATCCGAATAGTAATAGAGGATAGACTAGAAATAGACTAGGATCAATTAGACGTCACGCTAACTTCCTATATATGCGCGTTTCCTCTATGGTCACGTGGTCTATTTAATTCAATAATGGGATCGCCTGTGTTTGCTCACTGGCGATCTATGTTCAAACTCAAGTGTCGGCAGCGACACTTTATTCCTATATAATAAATATAAATAAAAGATGACTTCCTCTGGGTTGTGTATTTCTTCATTTTTTCAGTTCAATATTCAAATGTTCCTTGTTTTATGTTTTTTTTTATTTACTGTACCTCCTTGGTTACTAATTTCTATATGGCGGTGACTATCAATCATGTAATACAATATTTCCATTGGTACCTCTTCTCGTGGCCTTTCTAAATCAAAGATACTCCGTTGAGAAATAAGCGGATAGAAAAAGGAAAGAGAGAGAGAAGCTCCTTTGGATATATGCAGAAAAACAGGGAGAGAAAGAAATCAAAAATATTGTTGGGATAAATAGATATATTTTTAGGAGGGAGAAAAACCTTCCTCAAATGGGAAGATAAGTTAAAAATCAAATATCATATCGTTTATCAAAACAAATAAAAAATTGGTATACGCGATATTATATAAAAAAAAGAGAAACTTAATATGTAACGTTTGCAAAAATGACAAAATATAATTTGAATAAAAGTCATTAAAAATTTATTTTTTTTCAAAATTCCTAATATATCATTAATTTAATATGTCTCATTTTTTCTAATTAGATATTTTTTCAATATTTAAATTAAATTTAATACATTTTTAAAAATTTTTTCAAAATTCAAGAAAGCCTCTTCCAATTGAATTTTCATGAATTAAATTCAAGAACTTGGAAGAAAAGTAATCAGGGTGAAGGGAAAATAAAAATTACAAAACATTTCAATAATTTAGAAAAAGAAAAATATAAACAAACGGAATACAAGAAAGATTAGAGATTTTTTCTGATTTTATTAGAAATTAAATAATCATACTTTAGAAATTTATATAGTATTTATTGAGATCCTATAATAATAAATTTGAAAAAGAAGGGAAAAGAAAAATGACAAAAGAGAAATATTTACAAGAATAAGAAGAGAGGTTATGTAAAATGATTTTTATTTAGGCAGAGACATATTTAAGCAAAATATATATACAGATTGTGAAAAAATAGAAAGTTGAAAAGAGAGAGAGAGAGAATAAAGGGAGAGAGAATTTTCTTTATCTTTAAGGAGACTGTCCACCTGGAATGCATCTTTTGTCCAACCATCCGACCATAGTGTCACCCTTTTTTGTCCTCTATTAGAACAATTCCCAGATATTTCAATTTCTAGACTATTTTGATTTTAGTAACCCCCGCCCCAAAGAAAAATAAATAAATAAAAACACAGCAATAAAAAAAGGAAATCTTAAACAATTTAAAAATGAATTTTTTTAATTGTAGAAATTTCTTCATGTTTGAGCAGAGGGGGGGACAAAAAGAATTTGGTATTAAAAAATTAACTTAAAGCGTGGGATAAAAGTGAAATTTTTTGATGTTTCCATTTCCTCCAAAACCGTCTTTTGTTGGGTCGATGGTATCCGTTATCCTTCCTAATATTTTATTTCTACTTTTCATGTCTCCTCTTCATCTTTGATGAGACTGTTCAAATAAACATTGATTGAATACAGGAAAAAACAATATCTAATTTGGACTTTCGGAAATTGGTGTCTTAGTCCATTTATTTCCGGCATCCAATTCTTTTAGAGAACCTGTATTTCTGTTTTTTTCATTGTTTCTTTTCATCTTTGAAGAGATTGTGAAAAGAACTCACTGCCATATAGGAGGACCGATATCATATAACCTTTCGATACTCGTCTCTTAGTCATCGTATTCTCTTCATTTTTTTATATATAACCATATTATTTATATTTAAAATATCTTCTTCATCTACAAGGAGATTGTCCAGCATTCACTGCCATATCCAATATGGACTTTAAATCATAATAACACTTCGGTACTGGTTTAAAAGTCCATCGTATTCTCGGCATTCTTTTGTAGAACCACATTTCTATAGAAAAAATTCTCTTCTTCATCTGAAAGGAGATTGTCCAGCATTCACTGCCATATAAAGGATTATATGATATCATATAACACTTCGGTACTGGTTTTTAGTCCATATTTATTCACGGCATCCATTTGTAGAACTGCATTTCTGTTACTTCACGTTTCTTCTTCATATTTGAGAGAATTAGTCAAGTCTCGGGCAGTAACGCTAATTAATAAATTCATACTTTAATTTTTTTTTTGTTTTTTTTTTTTTTTTAATGATAAAAATGTTTAAAAAAATAAATTTTTTTTTAATTTTTTGACCAAACAGAAATTGTTATAATATATCTACATTTTACTTT
>CAHIKZ030002554.1:27500-47500 GCA_903632075.3 Acanthosepion pharaonis
TTTTAAAAAAAAAATATATATATATATATATATATATATATATATATATATATATATGAATGAAAAAAAATAAAGTTTTAAATATATCGATACAAACAAATTTTTTACTACGTTTTAAAAATTAAATGACTAAAAATAAAAATAAATTTATAAGAAATAAAAAAAAAATAAAAAATGAATTTTTTCAAAATAGAAAATTTTTAACAGAAGATAAATAAATAAACATAAATAAACAAAAGAATATAAAAATAAATAACAAAATAAACTAAGAGGAAATGCAATTTCCATTTTTATATATATATATAAATATTTAAAAAATATTTTACCATTAATTGGCAGAACGAATGTAAATAAAAAACAGACTGTCGCCTCTAAGATATTGAGCACTTTATTAAATCCTTAAATATAGCATTACTTAAGACTATATTTTTCATATATATATATATATATATATATATATATATATATATATATATATATATATATATATATGTATGTATGTGAAAACATGAAACAATAATTTTTGAAAATCATTTTAAAAATTCGTTATGAAAACCGATTAAAATGAAACCTAGAAAACAAATTGAAACAATTAATTATCCGGCCAGACGAAAATTTATTTTTTGAAAAATTTGATAAGATAATTGTTTCTCGTTAATCCAAACCAGGAAGAATTTTTCCCACTTCTTCAAGAGTCTGTGATCTTTGTTTAGTTAACACTTTCACCATTTTTCCAAATCTGCTGCTTTGAATACATCTCTCTGTTCTTCACTACCATTGCATATGGCTGATGTCGTCATTGAAGAATTCACCTCGAGATCAAAGGCACGCATTCCACTTTCATGTTTTGCTATTTATTTGCTCTTTTCAATTTTCTCAGTTTTGGTTCTCCCATATTTCCGCTCGGGTTTGTTGCTGTCACTAACTTTCCTCGAAGTCATTAGGGTGTACATAATAATGAAATAGCATCTTTAAAAAAAAATAGGACAAGATGCGCACCGACAGAATGAGTGTGTTCAATATTTTCAGAAGCCAAAAAGTAAACTTTTTTTTTGTTTTTGGGGCTTATCATTTTATTCGTTTCATCCGGTTGGCGTCTTGTTCGTTCGAGAACCGAATTTCTATTAAAAAAATGGAAAAGACAAGTTGTGAAAAAAAATTGGAGAATTACTAATTCTGATTAGTTAGCGGTGTTAATGGTTGGCGGATATTGAACACAATGAAAAACAAAAAATTTGAAAAAGTTATTTTAAAATGTAAGAGCTAGACCAGGCAATTTTTGATAAATGAAAAAGATCCTGAGAAAAGGAAATTTAAAATTAAAATTGCAAGAAAGAGGAGAATTGAAAGAGAAGAGAAATTAAGGAAAAAAAGAATTGGAGGAGAAGAAAAAGCAAGGAAGGATTTTTTTAATTTTTAGAGGAAAGAAGAAAGAAGGAGGTTTAACAGAGAGAATTTAAAAAATGAAAAAAAGGTGGATCAAAAAAATTTGAGGAAATGAGAGAATTAGTAATTTTAGAAATAAATACAAATAAGATAAATAAAGGAAAAAGATAAAAAAAAGAGAAGAGACAGATATTTGAAAAAAGACTTAAAAAATGAAAAAGAAAAAAGAAAAATAAAGAAAGCCAAAATTAATTTGTTTTAAATGAAAGATTCATTTTGAAAAAAAAATAAAAGAAAGTTATTTAAAGAAAGAAAATTAAAATAAAAAAATTTCATTTAAAGAAATTTACAAAAAAAAAAAATTAAAGAAGAAGAAGAAAAAAATTTGAAAATAAGGAGAATTCCAGGAAGGAAGGAGAAAAAAAAAAAAAAAAGATAAAAAGAATGTTTTTTATAAAAGGAGAGAAAAAGCAAGAAGAAGAAGATAAAAAAAAATAAAAGTGAAGAGAAGAAAAAGAAAAAAAAGAAGAAGATAAAGAAGAAAAAAAAAAGAGGGAAGGAAAAAGGCAAAGAAGAAATAAAAGGAAATAAAAAGAAGAAGAATTTAAAAAGAATTTTATACAGGGAAAAAAAAAGAAGAGGAATAAAAGAAAGAAGAAGGAAAAAAGAAAAGAAATGGGGAGAAGAAGGAAAATAGGAGGAAAAAAGGAAAAAGAAAAAGGAAGAAAAAAAGAAGAAAAAGAAAAGGAAAAGAATTACTTGAAAACTAGTAGGAGGAGAATACAGTTAAAAAAAAGAAAGATGAAGGAGGAAGGAGGAGAAGGAAAGGAAAAAGAGAAAAAAGGAGAAAAGAAGAGCTTTGAATTTGAATTTAGATAGTAGGAGGAGGAGAAGTAAAAAGAAAAGATGAAGGAGGAGGAGAAGGAAAAGGAGAAGAAGATGATGTAGGAGGAGGAGAAGAAGATGAAGAAAAATTGACGTTACCCTTAATCTCAACTGTAGGCCTCGAGAATTTTTACTGAAAATAAACATGCATTTCTTAGAGTTTGATCGTGAATCCTGTTTTCTGTCGCAAAACTAATTCGTTTTATCGTTACTGAGTATTCATTATATTGTTTTTTTTTTGACTAAGTTATTGTGGTGAGTAACGAACTTGTCGGATGGCAATGTAGCTCTATATTACAATGAAATTCGTTTATTACAATTTTTTTTAAAAAATTTCATCTTTTACATAAATTGGAATTAAGCCACGATTTATTCAATCCTTAAAAAAAATTGGGGTTATTATCCATGGTTAGTTTAGAGCAAGATCATTACTCAAATGATAGAAAAAAAGGATGAGGCTAGTGGATAGATCAAGCAACAATTAAAATTTTATATTTTAATGCAACATTTGATATTTTACAAGTAGACACTGGCCTAAAATTTTTCAATAGTCTTTAATAATAAAAATTTTTTTTTGAAACACAAACACTTATATCAAATGTAGAAAAGGAAAAACCAATGTAACAGGTGTTATCTACTAGGCGATTGGTAAACAGCCTAAAAGCACAACATGAAGGACTTTCAAGGTGAAGCAGACTCTCAAACACCTAGGCCAGTAGTGGTTGAATTATACTGTTTAAAAACCACGGTATCTACTCAAACACTAGTAGCCACTAAACATAGTGTTTATGTTAATGATATATCCATGGGTGGCACTAATATAGGGATAATCAAGAGATAGTATTCTGTGAAAGGATGTTTAATAAATATGAACAGAGGTTTAAAAAAAGAAAGAAATTTCTTCAACATTCACCGGGCAGTACCTCAATTTCGACTCCCACCATCCATACAGCGTAAAGAAAGGATTTTTCGATGCTTAAAACACCGAGCAAAAAGTCATAAGTGGCGATCCAGAGACGTTAGATAAAGAATTGGTCAGTATAAGTAGTACCCTACAACGTAACAACTACCCTGGGTACATGGCAGGAAAAAAAAACTGGGATAAGGCGGGTACAAGAAGGAGGAGGAGGAGGACAACAACACTCAAAAAAACAGTCTGCCTGCCTTATGTGAAGGGGTTATCAGAGAAAATACAAAGGATCTGCGGTCCATATAACATCAGGACATCAGTGCAACCTTCAAAAGCTTGACGACACTTCGCAGATATCTCTCCGGAGTAAGACCCCTCACAGAGAGGAACATGACTAAAGACTGTGTGTACGCTATCCCGTGCAGCTGCGGAAAGGAATATAAAGGAGAGACAGGCCGCCCCCTCAAGGTAAGGCTTCAAGAACACCAGAAAGCTGTAACACGAGGGGAAGTAGAAAAATCAGGCGTGGCTGACCACATATGGAGAGAGAAGGGAGATCACCGCCCTCTGTGGGATCATGTTGAGATCATAGACAGGGAACACCATTGGAAAATTCGTAAACTTAAGGAATCAGCACATATGCTAGGCCACAAAAATCTCCTGAGCCGACCAAGCATAGAAATAAATACAATATGGGAACCAGTAATAAGGAGTGCCAGAGAAAAGCAATGATAACAACAAAGTTGCAATATGAACTCTGGTAAAAACATGAAATGATAACAGCAAAAATTGCAATATGAGCACTGGTAAAAATGATGCTGAAAACATTAGGTTTATAATACTCAGAAGTTCATACCCAGATGTCCTCAAGGACACATGGCACAGTGGATAAAGGCGTTGGTTAGATCCAGTGACAGACCCAAAGAAGGTGAGTTCAATACCTGGTTAAGGCAGTGGAGAACTTTCAGAGGGAAAATTAGCAGGAGATAACTGATAACTGACATCCATCAAACATGGAACTAGTGGAACTAGAACAGTCTACCCCAGTGATCGAAATAAAGGGAAAAGTTCGTTGTGACAAATCCAACGACAAAGAAGAAGGACAATAGTCCAACTAATGAAATACTGTACATAATAAATCATCTCACAAATATAGAGGACAATAAGGAAGTTAATGTAAATTTACAATATAGTGTTGATCATGTTCAGAAATAATTGTTTAATAAATTAATTGAATTATTTAATGGTGGTGGTGATTACATATCTCACCATAACAGTTAATAAGAAATAATGTCGAATTATAAAGGTAAAAAAAACATCAATTAATCCTTTACAGGTAAATCTGAAACATCAAACCAAATGAAATGCTTTATCAAAACCATAACCACCCACTATCAATTTAAACTTGATACTTATATTTTTTCCAAATGTCTAAATTATAATTACAAACAGGATAGTCCCAAAGTTTTGCCACCCACCTACCGAAAAGTAAGGAGGACAAGAGAACAACAAGTAATACAAAGCACATGTACTGGATTCAGTTTTATTCACTTTCATTAACGTTGTCACTCATCGAGAAGGTCTGTATGAAGACCATTGTGGCAGCCATCTGAAATAGAAAATGATGTAGGAGTGACAAGACTTTCGGACCACCCTGTAGATGATTATTATTATTATTATTTTCAGTCAAATTCTCTATATATAGTGTAACCCGGATATATGAGAGTTGTCGGAACCGGACAAGAAGTCTCTTATATCCGGATTTCTCTTATATCCGGGTTTGGTCTATTTTATATACATTAACACAGGCTCTAATTTGGGACCAGAGAAAAATCTCTCTTATATCCGGGTTTCTCTTATATCCGGGTTACACTGTAATATAATTTTCTATTTCAGATGGCCTGAAATAGAAAATTATATTATGTAGGAGTGACAAGACTTTCGGACCACCCCGTTCATTAATGAAATATGGAGGGAGGAAAAGCAAAAGAAAAAAACAAACAAAAAAAAACATTGTGATAACACCAACAAATCTTAGGACAATAGTCCGATTTTAGATACACTAACACAAAGCACATGTACTGGAATCAGTTTTATTCCCTTTCATTGACGCTGCCACACATCGAGAAGGTCTGTACGAACAAAATCATTTTCGTGTCAGCCATCTTGAAATGATATTACGCAGGTGTAACAAGACTTTCGGACCACCCTGTAGATGATTATTGATGTTACCATTTTCAGTCAAATGCCCTGGCTTGTAGCGCTACCATTTTTTCATCTTCCTTTTTTGACACCAATGTACGGTGTGGTCCGAAAGTCTCGTCACCCCCTACCAAAACGTAATGAGGACAATAAAAGAACAAGTATTCCAGTTAATACAAATCACATGTCCTGGATTCAGTTTATTCATTTTAGTTGACGCTCTCACACATCGATAAACTCTATATGAAGACCACCATTTTCGTGTCAGCCATCTGAAATAGAAAATTATATTACATATGGAGTGGCAAGACTTTCGGACCACTCTGTAGCTGATTATTGATGTTCACTATTTACATTATTCGGACATTTATCACACCGTTTCGGCCGTTGTACGCTCCGGCCTTCATCAGGTGGTTGGAATGTCGAACTGAACCCTTTATTTCGCTCACTGGGGTAGACAGTTCTAGTTGCATATGGGGTGACAAGACTTTCTGACCACGCTGTAGATGACGATTATTATTATTTTCAGTCAAATGATCTGGCTTGTAGCGCTACCATTTTTTCATCTTCATACTTCCCATGTAGACACCACTGTACAGGGTGGTCCAAAAGTTTTGTCACCCCCTACCAAAACGTAATGTTAACAATAAAAGAATAAATAATCAAGTTAATAAAAAAGAACATGTACTGGATTCAGTTTTATCCATTTTCATTGACGCTGTCACACATCGAGAAGGTCTATATGAACACCATCATTTTTGTGTCAGCCATCTGAAATCGAAAATTATATTATGTAGAGGTGACAAGACTTTTAGACTACCCTATAGATGATTATTGATGTTAACTATTTATATTATTCAGACTACCGTCCTCATCTTTGTTGCCATATTTATCACAACGTTTCGGTCGTTGTATTCTCCAGCCTTCTTCAGGTGGTTGGAATGTCGAACTGAACCCTTTCGCTCGCTGGGGTAGACGGTTCTAGTTCCACGTGCCATGTTTAATGGATGTCAGTTATCAGTTATCTCCTGTTAATTCACCTCTCCACTGCCTTAACCAGGTATTGAACTCACAATTCTTTGGGTCCTGTCACTGGATCTAACCAATGGATGTCAGTTATCAGTCATATCCTGTTAATTCCTCTCTTCAAGTTCTCCACCGCCTTAAACAGGTATTGAACTCACAACGCTTTGGGTCCTTTCACTGGATAAAGGCGTGATGTGGCGCCATGTCCTGTGTTATATTTTACGAAGCAATGCTTTGTTGATAGTTGTAAAAGCTCTCCGAACGTCGTCCTTCAATTGATGGCTATTCTGGTATCGTTCTCCTTGATAACACCCCCACAGAGAGTTGTCTCAAGACATGTTGTCTGGACTTCTGACATAGAAAATTATGTTAGGTAGGAGTGGCTATTGGTTATTTAATGCCGCAATCTAAATATTTTGAATACAATTTTATGGCTCCAACTAAATATATAATATAAATAGGCATTGTTGTTTGGTGGATTTTGTTTAGCGGCATATCAACTGCTACGGGTTATTTAATGCTGAAATCTAAATATTTTGAATACAATTTTATGGCTTCAGTTGAATATATACTGTAAATAGGTACTGTTGCTTGGTCGATTAAGTTTAGTAGCATATCAACCTCTATGGGTTATCTAATGTTAATATATATATATTTTGAACAAAATTTATGTAGCTGCAACTAACTATATATAGCTGCAGGCCTTCAACTTCAGATAAAAACTATTAGTCGTAATTCTGCGATAAATAGATATTGTTGCTATTTTTTTACTATAAATAGATATTGTTGCTATTTTTTACTATAAATAGATATTGTTGCTATTTTTTTACTATAAATAGATATTGTTGCTATTTTTTTACTATAAATAGATATTTTTCATCATTTTTACTATAAATAACTATTGTTCGTAATTTTTTCTACAGGTAGGTATAGTTAGTAATTTTACTATAAATATGTATTGTTGGTATTTGTTTTTATATAAAAAAAAATTCTGGAATTTTTAGTATAAAAATGTATTTTTATACTTTTGTTTTTTAAGGGCCTTCAGGTTTTTTTTGGCCATAGCTGCGACTCTAAGTTCTACGATCCCAGTTCAGGGGGATCCTGGGAACAACGGCAATTAAAAGGTGGTTCTACGCACCTCAAAACAACCATTTTCCCAACCAGAGAACTTACTGCCAGTTGTAGTTTATCGTCATGCCCAGGACTCAGTTTAAGATGGCACGATCTCTTTTCTATACAGGGAGAATGCAAAAGTAACTATAGAGTAAGTATTCTACCAGCAATACCAGTATTATAATAGTTGTTCTAGAAATCATATAATATTAGAACTCATTTAATACGAGTATTTATTTAATGTTACAATTCATTTTTTACTAGCATTCATTTAATCTTAGAATTCATTTAATACTAGAATTCATTTAATACATGAATACATATAATGCTAGGAGTCATTTAATGTTAGTGTTCATTTTATACGAAAATTTATTGAATGCTACAATTCATTTATAACCAGCATTCATTTAATATTAGAATTCATTTGAAACTACAATTCATTTAATATATGAATACACTTAATGCTAGGGGTCATTTAATATTAGGTTTCATTTAATAGGACGATTTATTTAATGCTACAATTCATTTATTACTAGAATTCATTTAATATCAGAATTCATTTAATACTTGAATTCATTTAATACATCAATACATTTAATTCTACAGGTCATTCAATATTAGGTTTCATTTTATACGAAAATTTATTTAATGCTACAATTCATTTATCACTAGCATTCATTTAATATTAGAATTCATTTAATACTAGAATCCATTTAATATATGAATATATTTAATGCAAGGGGTCATTTGATATTCCGTTTCATTTTATGCGAGAATTTATTTAATGCTACAATTCATTTATTACTAGCATTCACTTAATATTAGAATTCCTTTAATACTAGAATTCATTTAATATCAGATTTCATTTAATACTAGATTTCATTTAATACATGAATGCATTTAATGCTAGAGATCATTTAATATTAGGTTTCATTTAATACAAGAATTTATTTAATGCTACAATTCATTTTTTACTAGAATTCATTTAATATTAGAATTCATTTAATAATAGAATTCATTTAATACATGAATACATATAATGCTAGGAGTCATTTAATGTTAGTTTTCATTTTATACGGAAATTTATTGAATGCTACAATTCATTTATTACTACCATTACTTTTAATTTAATTCATTTGAAACTACAATTCATTTAATAGAGAATCCATTTAATATCATTTAATATGGGTTTCATTTAAAAGGACGATTTATTTAATGCTACAATTCATTTATTTAAAATTCATTTAATTTAGAATTCATTTAATAATAGAATTCATTTAATACTGAATACAATTCATTTTTTGTTAGTTTTCATTTTATACGGAAATTTATTATGAATTCATTTATTACTAGAATTCATTAAATAGATGAATACATTTAATGCTAATTCATTTAATATTGAATACACTTAATGCTAGGGTTTAATTTAGGTTACATTTAATTTATTTATTTAATGCTACAATTCATTTATTACTAAATTCATTCATTTAGAATTCATTTAAAAATTCATTTAATACATCAAGAATTCATTTAAATATTAGCTTTATTTTTCGAAAATTTAATGTCAGAATTCATTTAATATATAAATACATTTAATGCAAGGGATCATTTAATATTAGGTTTCATTTTATGCGAGAATTTATTTAATGCTACAATTCATTTATTACCAGCATTCATTTAACTTAATATTAGAATTCATTTTTTAGAAAATTCATTTACTAGAATTACATTTAATTCAAGGGATCAGGTTTCATTTTCGAGAATTTATTTAATACAATTCATTTCATTTAATTCACTTGAATCCTTTAATTAATTCATTTAATATAGAGATTTAATACTTGAATTTAATATTATTTAATTTCATTTAATACAAGAATTTATTTAATCCTACAATTCATTTTTTATTAGAATTCATTTAATATTAGAATTCATTTAATACTAGAATTCATTTAATACATGCTCCCATTTAATGCTAGGGGTCATTTAGTATTAGGTTTCATTTTATATGATAAATTATTTAATGCTCCAATTCATTTATTACTGGCATTTCATTTAATGTTAAAATTCATTTAATACTTGAATTCATTTAATACTTGAATACATTTAATGCTAGAGGTCATTTAATACTATGTTATTTAATATTAAAATTCATTTTACACTAGAATTCATTTAATTCATGAAAATCATTTTTAATAATTTTCTTTTCCTAATTTTTCTTACAATCTATTCATTATCATTTTTATATTTTAATAAATGATAATAATGTATATTTTCTGAATAAAAGGAAACATTCAATGATGTCTGGTATTTTAATGGATTAAGCGTACAGATGGGTTTCAAAACAATTCTAGAAGACAAACAATATTGAATGAGTTTAATCAATACAATAATCTTTCTGCGCATGTTTTGTTTGCTATTACTGTATACCTCTTTTTCAGCCCCCCCCTACATATCTAAAGTATAATTTTATTCAGTTATTTTAAAAAGTGAAAATTTCGCTGAATTATGTTGGAAAAATTTCCAATTTTTCATCTGAAACCATGAAAATATGAATTTTAACCATTTGAGCCCTAACCATTGCTTTACCGGCGGTAGAGAGAAATGATGTAATCCCCAGCTACCAGTGGTAGAGAAAAATGACTTAATGCCCAGCCACCGGTAAATAGTGGGTAAAATCTTGTAACTATTTTTGTATCTACCGTGAAACATTACCTACCAATTATTTGCAAATTTTGACTCAGGAGCTCAAGCAGAAGGCTTAAAATTGTTCAGGAATGCATAGCTAATTTGCCGCTGGGAATATAATTCTTTAACAATAACGTTCACTCTATATAAGGCCCAAGAGCCATTCGTGGAGGAGGGTTACAGTTTCTTCGGTTATGCGGGGAAGATAACGGTTAACCCTAGACTTGAACAGGTTAAGATTGTAGTGATCAGGGAAGCATCCACTTGGGAGTCAGTTCCAGAAAGTAAGAGGTAAGAAGCAGAGTTTATGAGGATATGTGGGGAAGATAACGGTTAACCCTAGACTTAAACAGATTAAGATTGTAGTGATTGGGAAAACCTCCTCTTGGGAGTCGATTCCATAGAACACTGGTCCCCTGGAAAAAGCTGCTCGAGTGGAACATACATCTCACCAATGGAATACGAAGGGAATGTGGGTGGTTTGCTACAATGGGCGTGGCATGGTTCGCAACAATTGGCGTGGCATGGTGGGTCCTAACTATGAAGGCTAGAACTGGTGGAACTATGGAATTTAGTTCGTCTGAAAACTTTCCATGGAAAGAGATTCACAAGAGTCTTCTGATGTTTCGCCTGTGAGAAAAGTGTAGTTTGAAAAATAATTCATCACCCACAAGGACGCGGAAAAGATTTTGGGCATTTTTTACAGTAATATTCATCCTGCACAAGACCTAAGGCCATTCGAGATATAAAGTTTCATTAGGAAGCAGTTTTTACGAATATGAATGTAAGAAAACAGTTAACCCTAGACATGAACTGGTTAAGACTGGAGAGATCGGGGAAACATTCTCTTCAGAGTAAGTTCCACAGAAGAAGATGTTCGAGTGGAACTTAGTTCTCAGCGATGGATTGTGAAGGGAATGTGGGTGATTTGCTAAAATGTGTATGGCGTGGAGAGTCATAGCTGGGAAGGTTAGAGCTAGCGGAACCAAGGAATGTAGTTCGTCCAAGGACTTTCCATGGTTGCAGTGATAGATCAGAGAGAGGATCGGACATCCTGCTTATGAGAGAGAGAGAGGTTGCAGGGTGGGAAATAATTCATCACCCCGGCGCGGAGACACTTTTGAACTGTCAAGACTTGATAGCCAGAAGTGGGCAGCCCCAAGCCCAAATATGACAAAAGTACAGGAAGAGGGGATCCTCGACTTACGTCGGAGATCCTTTCTTACGGCCCGACGTAACCTAATTTTAGACGTAGGTCGGAACTCACCTATATAAGCATCCACGAGTCTGCTTTACACTTGGTAGCTATAATGAAGGGTAAAAAGTTCCCCCCACAAAACGACACAAACGAGATAGACTGAATGTAGGATGATCCAATATGGCGTACAGCCGGTGAAGAAACAACACCGTCTTCCTTATACAGTACTGCGTGACGACGTATTATATTATGGGAGACGGCGCCGTAACCACGAAACGCCGTATGTCGGGTTCAACGTAACCCGAGGACCTTCTGTACTGCATTTTTATACAAGACAGTATAGCATGAGGAGTCAGGTACTTACTGGAGTGGTACAGGGTGCCGACCATTTTACCTGGATCGCATGCACGAGTTTTACTCGAGGCCTAGTATTCTCTTAAAGTATGGTGCCTCCTCAAGGGGAAATCCGTTCGTCGTGACTGGCGGTAGTTCGGGCTTCGAACGGTGGTGAGGCATCGTAACTAGTTTGGTTTTCGAGGCATTGCTGAAAAAGTGCCAGAGGACGGTAAGAGCGACACTGAGATCCGAAGACGTATTGTTGATGGCCAAAGACACATTCGAAACGCTAGTCAGAATATTACGAGTCGGGAGGGTTTCATTGGTAACAAAGAAAAGAGGACATAACTTCTACGTGATATCTGTTCTACTTTACGGTAGCGAATGTTGGACGATTTCCTCAAAGATGAAGAAGAGACTCGAGGCGACGGAGATATGATTCTACAGAAGGATGCTAAGGATATCATGGACCGAACATGTGAGCAACGATGAGGTCTTAAAGAGGATGCAAACAAGGAGGAAGCTTATACTTAACATCGGGAAGAAGCGGCTAACATTTCTGCGATAGGTAACGAGAAAAGAGGGGTTGGAGAATCTGATACTCACAGGATGGATAGAGGGAAAGAAGGAAAAGGGAAAGCAATGAGTGACATACCGAGCGGTCTTAAGCAAGTGGATGACAGAACAGGGTTTGGGAGAAGTACCAAACGGACGAAACATATTGGCAGCTACAAGGGATAGGGAAAAGTGGAGAGCCATGATCGCCTACGTCCTGAAGGGACACCTCACATAAAAGAAGCATATAAACAGCCATTTTTCTTCTTACCATCAATACAAACTATGAGTCCATCGTCTACCTATATTTTACTGGCCTCCGCCTTTGTCCTGCTTTCACAAATCTTAAAACTACACATCAATGACCCCACATCTCACGAGAAAAAAAAAACTGTACACAGAACAACACTCGACGCATCCTTCGAGGATCAGATATGGCAGTTAACCTTAGACATGAACTGGTTAAGATTGTAGTGATCAGGAAAACATTCTCTTCAGAGTAAGTTCCACAGAAGAAGATGTTCGACGTGGATAATATTGTAAAAGGCCATTTATCTCTGCTAGGGCAACTAGGAGGCACGGCTTGAGGAATCAGAGAGCTGAGTTCGAATTCCAGTCAAATCCATTACTTTCACTTACATGCTAATACCCTTGGGAAAAGGTATGAATCCTCTTCTTCTCCACCCCCACCCCCGCCAGCGATGGGTAAATAGCAGGACAAACATTGGATGGCAGCTGGTCTACGGCTGAAAGAAATTTCAACCTACTGCGGGAAAAAATCTGCCTTATATCATATATCGAAAGATACATGATCGCCTAAGCGTGTATGACGCGTGGAACATAACTGACTGAAATTCACTTACATACTAATACCCTTGGGAAAGGTATGAATTCTCTTCTTCACCCCACCCGCCAGCTATGGGTAAATAGCAGGACAGACCGAGTTCTACAGCCTTGGATGGTAACTGGTCTACTGTAGAATGAAATGGCAACCTACTGCGGGAAAAAAATCTGCCTCATCAGTTATTTATCGAAAGATACATGATCGCTGAAACGTGTGTCACGCATGGCACGTAACCGAGTGAGGGCAACTAACCAAGAAGAAAGACAACTAAATCCAAAACTAGCCAGAAAAGGGAAGGGTTCATGCATAAGGCAAGAATTCCTAGGGACGCTTCAACCTGATGTAATGGCTAACTAGCTTGTCGTTCTATCAGTTTCAACTGGATACTGATTTCGATTCTTACTTTCCTTGTGATACGCTGAGAAAATCCCCAGAAGCGTGGCTTTTGCAGAGTTAGTACGGGTTCTGCACCAACGACCCTAAAATGAATCACTTTCACACTCTCTTTTTCTCTTCCTTTTATTGTTTAATTTTTTTTCTTTCTTCTTTGCGTCCTGGGCATGACGATAAACTACATCCTCGTCCTGGGTATGACGATAAACTACATCCACGTCCTGGGTATGATGATAAACTACATCCGCGTCCTGGGCATGACGATAAACTATATCCGCGTCTGGGTATGACGATAAACTACATCAGCGTCCTGGGTATGACGATAAACTACATCCACGTCCTGGGTATGACGATAAACTATGTCCGCGTCCTGGGTCAGACGATAAACTACATCCGCCTACTGGGTAAGACGATGAACTATATCCGCGTCCTGGGTATGACGATAAACTACATCAGCGTCCTGGGTAAGACGATAAACTACATCAGCATCCTGGGTATGACGATAAACTATATCCGCATCCTGGGTATGACGATAAACTACATCAGCGTCCGGGGTATGACGATAAACAATATCCGCGTCCCGGGTATGACGATAAACTACATCCACGTCCTGGGTATGACGATAAACTACATCCGCGTCCTGGGTAAGACGATAAACTATATCCGCGTCCTGGGTAAGACGATAAACTACGTCCGCGTCCTGGGTAAGACGATAAACTACGTCCGCGTCCTGGGTATGACGATAAACTACATCCGCGTCCTGGGTAAGACGATTAACTACATCCACGTCCTGGGTATGACGATAAACTACATCCGTGTCCTGGGTAAGACGATAAACTACATCCGCGTCCTGGGTATGACGATAAACTACATCCACGTCCTGGGTAAGACGATTAAATACATCCGCGTCCTGGGTATGACGATAAACTACATCCGTGTCCTGGGTAAGATGATTAACTACATCCGCGTCCTGGGTATGACGATAAACTACATCTGCGTCCTGGGTAAGACGATAAACTACATCCGCGTCCTGGGTATGACGATAAACTACATCCGCGTCCTGGGTATGACGATAAACTATATCCGCGTCCTGGGTATGACGATAAACTACATCAGCGTCCTGGGTAAGACGATAAACTACATCAGCGTCCTGGGTATGACGATAAACTATATCCGCGTCCTGGGTATGACGATAAACAATATCCGCGTCCTGGGTATGACGATAAACTACATCCGCGTTATGGGTATGACGATAAACTACATCCGCGTCCTGGGTATGACGATAAACTACTACAATCAGCGTCCTGGGTATGACGATAAACTACATCCGCGTCCTGGGTATGACGATAAATCATCCGCGTCCTGGGTATGACGATAAACTATATCCGCGTCCTGGGTATGACGATAAACTACATCAGCGTCCTGGGTATGACGATAAACTATATCCGCGTCCTGGGTATGACGATAAACTATATCCGCGTCCTGGGTATGACGATAAACTACATCCGCGTCCTGGGTAAGACGATAAACTACATCCGCGTCCTGGGTAAGACGATAAACTACCTCCGCGTCCTGGGTAAGACGATAAACTACATCCGCGTCCTGGGTATGACGATATACTACATCCGCGTCCTGGGTAAGACGATTAACTAGATTTACGTCCTGGGTATGACGATAAACTACATCCGTGTCCTGGGTAAGACGATAAACTACATCCGCGTCCTGGGTATGACGATAAACTACATCCGCGTCCTGGGTAAGACGATTAACTACATCCGCGTCCTCGGTATGACGATAAACTACATCCGTGTCCTTGGTAAGACGATTAACTACATCCGCGTCCTGGGTATGACGATAAACTACATCTGCGTCCTGGGTAAGACGATAAACTATATCCGCGTCCTGGGTATGACGATAAACTACATCCGTGTCCTGGGTATGACGATGAACTATATCCGCGTCATGTGTATGACGATAAACTACATCAGCGTCCTGGGTAAGACGATAAACTATATCCGCGTCCTGGGTATGACGATAAACTATATCAGCGTCCTGGGTATGACGATAAACAATATCCGCGTCCTGGGTATGACGATAAACTATATCCGCGTCCTGGGTATGACGATAAACTACATCCGCGTCCTGCGTATGACGATAAACTACATCAGCGTCCTGGGTAAGACGATAAACTACAATCAGCGTCCTGGGTATGACGATAAACTATATCCGCGTCCTGGGTATGACGATAAACTACATCAGCGTCCTGGGTATGACGATAAACAATATCCGCGTCCTGGGTATGACGATAAACTATATCCGCGTCCTGGGTATGACGATAAACTACATCCGCGTCCTGGGTATGACGATAAACTACATCAGCGTCCTGGGTAAGACGATAAACTACAATCAGCGTCCTGGGTATGACGATAAACTATATCCGCGTCCTGGGTATGACGATAAACTACATCAGCGTCCTGGGTATGACGATAAACTATATCCGCGTCCTGGGTATGACGATAAACTATATCCGCGTCGTGGGTATGACGATAAACTACATCTGCGTCCTGGGTATGACGATAAACTACATCCGCGTCCTGGGTATGACGATAAACTACATCTGCGTCCTGGGTATGACGATAAACTACATCCGCGTCCTGGGTAAGACGATAAACTACATCCGCGTCCTGGGTAAGACGATAAACTACATCCGCGTAACCTACGTCCAACATCAAGGCCTTTGATAATATGTTTTTGAAGAAATAATGTTGCCAGCTATACGTTTTTGAAAAAATAATATTACCAGCTATATGTTTTCGTGGAAAAAATATTAAGAGAAATGGATTTTTGACAAAGCAAAAATATTACCGGGAATAAAAATGTTGTCGGCATTAAATGATCCATTGATGTTGATATGCCGTAAAACAAAACAAACCAAACATTTCTTCTTTTTTCTTTTTCCCGCCTGCTTTCTTTTTCCCTCTTTTTTTCTTTGTGTTCTATTTCGTTGCTTCTTTAATGTTTTATTTCTCTTCCTTTTCTTTTTACTCTCACTCTCTCTATATTTCACTTTCCCTCCCTCTTTCTCTCTCTCTCTCTCTCTCTCTCTCTATATATATATATCGCTTTCTCTCAATCTCTCCATATTTCACTTTCTCTCTCTTACACGTCACTCTCTCTCTATCTATTCCTATTCTCTCTCTCTCTCTCTCTATCTATATATATATATATATATATATATATATATATATATATATTTCTTTCTTTTCCCTCTATATATTTTCATTTTCTTTCTCTGTATTTCACTTTCTCGCTTTCTCTCTTTCATTTAATTCCTCCTTCAGTGATTCCTTTTTCTTTTCTTCTTAATATCTCCTCTCTCTCTTTCTCTCTCTAAATCTCTATCTTTCCATTAGAATTTTTCTTTAATGTTTCCATTTTTTTTTTTTTTTTTTTTTTAATCGCTTCCATTTCTTAAGATTTTTTCGTCTTGCCATCTTTTTACACTCAGCCTTGTTCCTCCCTCGTCTTTTTCCCTTCATTTTATCATTCTTTTTCATTTTCTTTATCATGAGATTTTTCTCTACTTTCCAATTCTTCACCATACCATTCTTTTTTCTCTTCTTCATCCTTTTCTTCATCTTTTTTTTCTTCTACATCATCGTCTTACCATGCTCCACTTTCTTTCTGCTTTTTTTCTATCGCCTTCGCATTTTAAAGGAATATCCAGCTTCTTCTAAAAAAAAATATTAAAGTTTTCTTCTTCTTCTTTCTTTCTTCTTCTTCTTCTTCTTGAGGGACTTCTTCTTCTTCTCCCTTTTCTTCTTCTTCTTCTTCTTCTCCCTTTTCTTCTTCTTTATATTATCATCTTACTATGCCCCACTTTCTCTCTGCTTTTTTATCGCCCCCTTTCCTTCCCCTCCTCCTCCTTCTTTAGACCCATCATCATCATCGTCATCATCATCACACTATACTCCTTTTTCCTTTGCCTCAGTCATGGCGTTTATTCTTAGGTTTCTTCTTTTTCCGCCTCTTCTTCTTCTTCTTCTGCGTTTATATCATCATCTCGCTCCACTTTCTTTCTGTTTTTTCTATCACCTCTTTTCTTTCTTCTTATTCTTGTTTTTGTTGTTGTTCTTCTTCTTCTTCTTTTTCTTCTTCTTCTTCTTCTTATTTTTCTTCTTCTTTTTCTTCTTCTTCAAAAACAGCGTTCTTATTGTTTTTCCTTTTCCCTCTCGCCTCCGCTTTTTGTTTTGTTCGTCTTTTATTTATTTTCCTTTATTTCGTCTTCTACACCTTCCAATCCTTTGTCATCCCCCTCTTTTTTCATTCCTCCTCCTCTTCCTCTTATTATCATCACCATTATTATTGGTAGTAGCAGTAGTAATAATAGTAGTATTAATAATAGTAGTAGTAGCATTCTATTTCACTTCTCTTTTATTTTTGCCATTTCTTCTTTTACTTTTCTTCCCATTTTCTTTATTCTGTTTCTTTACTCTCATCTTTTTTCGCCTGATTTTTTTCTCTCTTTCGATTCTTTATTCTCATTCGCCTTTCTCTCTTTCTCTTTCTCTTTCTTCCCCCACCCCCACCTTACTCTCTTCCTCGTTGCAAACGATTTTCTCTTTTCATGTAAGCTTTTTCTACGCATGCGCAGTAGAGTCCTTGTTGATAATGGCGAAAATTCGCGAGGCGTCTCTTGGAACACTGAGCTATAATTAAGAACAAACGAAGGAGCGAAGATGAAAAAAAAAGAAGAAGAAGGAAAAAAAAAGAAACTTGATAAATTGGGAGGTGTGTGGGATCCAGTAAAAATAAAACTTAACCGAATAAAAAGGCAAAAACTAAAACGAAAAGAAATAGTGCTGTAAACATTAGCTAAAACCATTTCGTCGATTCAGAAATAGTTTTTTTTCCTATCTTTTTCTGTTTGATTTCTTTCTTTCTTTTTTATTTTTTTGTACTTATAATGTTTTTAAGATTCGGGCAATTCTAACTTGAATACAACACTCATATAGGAATTTGTCCAGTTGATAACACGCTAACAGTATGATTAATTACAATGGATAATACTTGTTTCTAAGTGCCTATGTGTTATCGAGAGTATTAAAAAGAATTCGTGTTATTCAGTGTGCGTGAATATCCGTAAATCGAGTAAATACAAAATACTTCAAATACCTCGGTATATGGAGCAGTTATAACAAATTTAGCATAGGCGATAAAGAAACAGAACATAGAATAGCCTGCTGTAGAGATAGTTTCCCCTAATAACTCCCACTGCTGCAAAACCAAAACTTTAACCTGAAAACTCGAGCGACTTTCTTTAATAGTTTCATCAGATATAGACCTTCGTATGGGGGTCATGCATAGCATCAAATCCGTTCAAAAATATCTAAACTGTCATCTGTATACAACCGCTTTCTTCTTTTCTCAGTAGCACCTGTTAGGGTCTCAACTTTGGGCAAATAGTTAACGCCCAAACTGGGGTCAAAAGACTATGAAAGTACAAAAATAGATTTTTATAGTAAAACACAAACAATATATTTTTGAAAAAAAAAATTACCAGCAATACATTTTATTCTCGATATAAACCATTTTTATAAAAATACGTCAATGAAACCTGATCTACAAACTGATTTCTTACAAAGAATACATATTGTATTCATACGAACCTATCCTAAAAATCTTGTCGTCATTAAATATTACAATGAGGTTGATATGCCTTAAAACAAAATAAATCAAATGCAAAATATATCAATGAAACCTGATCTACAAACTAATGTCTTACAAAGAATACATATTCTATTCATGCCAAGATTTTTAGGATAGGATCTATCCTAAAAATCTTGGCATTAAATAACCCATTTAGGTGTTGATATGCCGTAAAACAAAATAAACCAAACCTGATCTACAAACTAATTTCTTACAAAGAATACATATTATATTCATACAAACCTATCCTAAAAATCTTGTCGGCGTTAAATTACGCATTGAGGTGTTGATATGCCGTAAAATAAAACAAATCAAACCAAACATCCGCTTTCTAAGATCAATGATATTCAGAAAGTGAAGTATGTGTATCTTGGCGAAGATCATCTGCCTTCAAATCTTTTAGGCTGGCGCTACAGAATCACAAACAGTAGCAGATAACAGATACCGCATACTTGAGGAAGAGCTAAAATGTATATCACGTGTGAACTCAAAGAGAAAGTAATATCATCAAGATTTTGAAAGTTGTATAGGGCTGCTTTCTGAGATCAATAGTTGAAATGGCTTTCAACAAATGAAGCCTGTCTGTCTTAGGCAAGACTCCACTTCTTGGATTGACACTAAAGAAACACAAGCAAAGAACTGTGCCAAATAAAAAAAAAACGAAACCACTTGAGGAATTTTCAATAACACCACTTATCTCGAAGAGAAAATAATGTCTTGATCAAGAGGCTGAGGTTCCACAGTACTTCAAACAA